>VUQS01068333.1:9941-25078 GCA_015108495.1 Heterochromis multidens
TAGGGTCGTTGTCCCGTTGGAAGATGAACCTTCGCCCCAGTCTGAGGTCCAGAGCGACAAGGATGTCTCTGTACATTGCTGCATTCATCTTTCCCTCTACCCTGACTAGTCTCTCTCCCAGTTCCTGCTGCTGAAAAACATCCCAACAACATGATGCTGACACCACCACGCTTCACTGTAGGGATGGTATTGGCCAGGTGATGATAGTTTCCTTCAGACATGACGCTTGGCATTCAGGCCAAGGAGTTCAATCTTTGTTTCATCAGACCAGAGAATCTTGTTTCTTGTGGTGGGCGGTCATGTGCCTTTTACTGAGGAGTGGCCTCCATCTGGCCACTCTACCGTACAGGTCTGATTGGTGGAGTGCTGCAGAAATGTCTGTCCTTCTGGAAGGTTCTCCTCTCTCCACAGAGCAACGCTGTACCTCTGTCAGAGTGACCATCGGGTTCTTGGTCACCTCCCTGATTAAGGCCCTTCTACCCCAATTGCTCAGACAGTTTCTTGGACTTCATGGTTTGGTTTGTGCTCTGACATGCACTGTCAATTATGGGACCTTATATAGACAGGTGTATGTCTATTCAAATCATGTCCAATCAACTGAATTTGCCACAGGTGGACTCCAACCAAGTTGCAGAAGCATCTGATAGATGATCAGTGGAAACAGGATGCACCTGAGCTCAATTTTGAGTGTCATGGCAAAGGCTGTGAATACTTATGTACATGTTTTATTTTTGTTTTATATTTTTAATAATTCTGTAAGAATTTCAAGCAAACTTTTTTCACTTTGTCATTATGAGGTATTTTATGTAGAATTTTGAGGTGAAAAATGAATTTAATCCATTTTGTAATAAGGCTATATATGTACATTCATGAGGGTTAACACTGTAATTCAAATTCAACAAATTCTTCCAATTCATTTTTCCAATTCTATGAATTTCAAAGCAAAGAATAGAACTCAAAATCGTATTCAAATCCTGAATGTAGATTACACTGCAGATGTGCATACAGATGGGGTTGTGTGAATGTGGACTTGTAAAAGCTGGTAGTCAAGCAGTCATTAGAACCATATAATAATGACAGTGATAGAAAGAGAGGCTGAGAGACAGCAGGAGTCTACAGCTGCTGGAGAAAAAGCTCTGTTTCTCCTGAGGATGTGTTCACTGCTGCTAATTAGCTAGAGGAACTTCCGGTAGCCATGCAGAGGGATACACGGACTGGACAGAGCTTTTAAAGCAGCCTGGATAGAAGTAGATATAAGTGGGCTGAAGAAAGGCTCAATGAAGCCCAGCGCCACTGCTCATTAAAACACAACACCAAATGTGAGGGTCTCAGGGGTCCTTGAACTAGCCTGAAACCCCTTTTTTTTAATGTGAGGGAAAAAGCATGAGGCATTTGTTGTGAGAAGAAGCGGTGGAAATGAGAAGCAGAGCCCACAAATCCCAGGGAGCTGTCACTCTTCATTAGCCGCCAGGCGGCTTTAGCTGGTCAGTGGAAAAGAGGGAGGGCCACATCCATCAGCTAACATGTGCTAGCTTGCTACTGATTTCACCCTCTCACAACCGCCACCACCTTCTCTACACTTCTACCCCACTTTCAAGACCTGAGGGAACAAAAAGGAGCCTGTTAGTGGATGAGGTACACGCTGGCGCCAGCTAACCTGCTAAGGGGGTCTGCAAGCAAAACCCCAGGGCTGGTCCCAGTCTCGCCTGATAACAGCTTGTGAGGATACGAATCTGAGCTGAGCTTTCTCTGGGTGCTCTCAGTGGTTCCATCAGTCATTCGTTATATAACACTCCCTCTCTGTTATTCAAAGTTTCCTCACTCCCTCCTCAGCGGACAACTTGATTTTCCCTGCAATATCCTCCTTCAGCAGACCGACGATGGCCACCGTGCATAACATAATTAGTCAGCGCTTGTATTCACAAGTCGGAATGTTTTATGGATTAAGTGATGCTAATGAAAAATGTTAAGATGGTTTCGCCACACAATTAGCATGCAGACAATGGGCCATGTTGAGCGCATGCCATATTCTGCATGGCCCCAGAAGCCCCTGGCACCCTAGCATCAGAGCCCAGGGGCAACGGCAGCATGAGAATGAAGCGCAGTCCAGGCTTGAGGGAACTGGGGATGCATACAGAAGAGAGGCCTCACACAAAGTGACAAAAGAGCCTCAGGGTTTTTTCCCTCCATCAGTCCTACCATCTTTCTTCCACATGACTGATCCTCATCAGTCAAATGCTGAATGATACTATTGGATACTGAACTATTTCTTTTTGACCTTTAAGCCGGCACAATATTTCATATGGTGCTGGTGAGGATTTTTGTTTGGCAAGATCTTTATAATTATCTGTGTTTCTGTTACCTGTTTTCCTCTCTTTTTTGAATGTTGATTCTTGTTTTAATTTTTAGTTCTACACTGCTCTACCTGTACTGTTGTGACAACAAATGCACAATGACAATAGTGGTCTACACTGTTGTCACAGCTTTTTATGAATCCACATTATAGTGTTTGTCCAAACATACTAAGTTGGCAGTGGCAAAACTGCAAGTTCCATCATTAAATCATTAGCCATCATTAACCTCTCAACCCAGCATTAGCATACTGTCAGAAAGTAAAACTCTTTTTTTGACTGACTGTCAACTGTTTATCCCCCAAAACAGACTGTCCACCACATATCATTAGCACCATTGTTTTTAGCAGTGTTAATTTCATTGACCAATAATTTTCTTTATAGTTTTCGTCAACGACCTTTTTTCTGACAAAAACAAGATGCTAACTAAATAAAAACTAATGCACAACTAAACAAAAACTATGATGAACTGTATTGACACATAAAAATGAGATGAAAATATTCTGGAGAGATGAGATCCAATCAGAACAAATCAAGCTGTGTAGAAAGGTGGGACAAATTTAGAAGTGATCCAATCAGAAGTAATCTCCTTGTGCAGTAATGTTAGATGCGCACATTTGACCTGCCCCCAGGAAATGGTACAACTAGCTCTCATGGTCCCTGTTTCTCATGAAAATACGACAAAATGTCAACGCTTGGGAGGAAGAGAAGAGTAGACACATGGACACATTTCACATTTGATGTCAAGGAAAATAAGACGCTTTGTAAACCGTGTGGAGCAACTCTCACCAGTAAAAACATTACAAACGTTTACACTTTACATTTTAGTCCACTTAATTAACTTTAGATTTAGTCTACTATAATCTTATGATATTTAGTCGACTAAAACTAGACTAAAACTAAAAGAATTTAGATGCCTAAATGACGTTTTATTCAAAAAACTATGACTAAAACTAAATCAAATTTTGCTGTCAAAATCAACATTGGCTTTTAGTATCCCAGTTTTTGTTGAAAAAAAAAGTCCTAATTTACCCAGAATTCATTGTACCATAGACCTGCTTAAGATAGCCAAGGTCAAAAGTGCCTTTCAGATTTCAGTTGTTTTGGTCCTGTAAAGAACTGTGTCATGGTTTTGTGTGTCCTTTATTTAATATAAAACTACATTCTCCAACATTATTTGCAGAATTTGCCTTTGCTGTGTAAAGCCCTCTTATTAGATGCACACTGTGATTTACAGCATGCCAATCACTGATAATGACTGGTGTTGGGGAAGTGGAAACCAGTGCAACTGTTGTCAAAAAGCACCTTGACCTTTTCATTTTACATGTTTCTGCCTGTTCACATAACAGACCAGGTGCTGTTTCAGGCTGGACTCATACCAACAGGCAAACTGACAGGTGGATCAAACGCAGCTCTGCGGCTGGACTAATATAGATTGAATGGGTTTTGTGTGGGCGATGTGGTGTTAGCCCATTTCACGATCCCTGCATCAAAGGCAGGGATACGTGAATGATGGATGGCTGATGAAGGGGTGTTGCTTGGGGATTTGGATTGTTCGCAGTGTCTGGAAGGCAAAGAGATTTTGTTTACCCTGCGAAGAATAATCTCCACCACGGTGGCTGATAGATTGTCTTTATATATACCTTTTTAAAAATGTATTTCCAACGCTGAAGGTAAACAGTTTATGCTAAGAAAATAAGAGTCAACTTGCTGCCTTGAAAAACATCCCACGGGGATGAACGAAACAAGCTGTCTTCATCCCTAAGGTAAAAGTTTCAGTCTCAAAGATTTGTCAAAAGTAAGTAAGCAAGAGGTCTAACAGTATAAAAAATGCACAAGAACAAGAGTTTGTGTAACACCTATCAGTGATTGGAACACTTAACGACAGTTAACGACAGTTAACGACAGTGCTGAACAGCCACACCAAAGCCCTGTAACTTGGCAAACACCCTTTAATGACTGCAATTTAGTGTGAAAATCCACAGAGAGAAGGACAGATTATAACACTGTGTGTAGCAGAAGAAGAAGGAATCAAAGGAAAATGCGAGGCTCCAGAGTTGATAGCATTGATACCTGTGATGGTTTCTGCAATGACAGGGTCTAAGGGGGCTCCCCTGTACACCCCGTACACACTGGCTCTGTACCAGGTGGTGGGGTAGAGGCCGGAGATGGTGAGGCTGCGAGCATCGGCGGGCACAGTGTGGTTTTGCCACTCAGCGCCCGTCTCTGCATCAGTAACCGTGATCACAAAAGCCTCAAAAGCCCCTTCCTTGGCAAACCAGGACAAGAGGAAGCTGTCCCACGATACATCGCTGACAGTGACGTTGGTCACCACGGGCTTCTCCTCCTCTGGGTGATGACAAACACATCAACAAAAGGTTAGACCGATTCAGGTGGCAAAGCCAATGGTTGACTGATTTAACACTTTTAACTCCTTAATATCCACGAGGTCACCGGTGAACTTTTTAGGGGTAGGGTTAGGTTGCATTTTCAGGGGTTAGTAATTTCATACAGAGTGGTCCCTAACCCGAAATAGGCCACTGGCAACCTGTTGGATGTTAAGAGGATAAAAAATACAACTGGCTCCATATATTGGTCAAACCTTGAAACACAAACATGTAAATGGTGATCAAAAAGTTCCAGGAATAGGCCTATAAAAATCAAGAACCTGCCAGCTGAAGATTATTTTCTCATTTATCTCTGGAGCATTTCCAGCATGGCTGCTGTTATTAGATCTCTCAGTGAAAGTCCCATATGTCTCTTTGTACTTGTGGCCCTGCGATCCAGGCTGGATTTCCTTCAGTTAGTGCTAGGCCACTAGGATGTTACTACTATGCTCGACGTAATTTCATGCATTAGCTTTTCAAATACTGGTATTTAAAAAATATATTAAATATGTAATTGAAAACTGAAGCAAACTTGTAAACTGCAGTCATTTTAATTAATTATACTATCTTTTTTAATTAATATTTTTAGGAATATATCTCCTTTCATGCATCTGCTTATGTTTATTGTAATTCTGTATCTATATTGTATTGTGGTTTTATGTGGTTGAATATTATAATATTTTATTTGTGTATTGTGGATGTAAAAAGCCCCAAAAGGGACAAGGGTTGGAAAGTAGCAATAACCTCTCTGTGCAGCTTATCGGTTCCATGCTTTGTACTGAAACTATATTAAACTGCATCATTGAATCATCCCTATCAAATAAATGGCATATCAGTTAAATTTTAATCAGGTCAGTTCTCTTAATTTTTATGGGCCAATTTTTGGAACTTTTTGATCACACCATGTACATATATTCAGAGATTTTTAGGTTCTATTGGAACCTTTCCTGTTGACAACAATGTAAATGTGAAACATAGAACAAGCAATAAGAACTCCTCATCACTGGTTGAGTCCTGGGAAAAAAAGGGTCCAACACAGTAATTTCATTTTGCTGTCAGGAGAAAGGAGAAAAGGCGTGTAGTGGAAATACATTTCCACTACAAAAGACCAGAGAGAACAAATAGCCTCATTATCATTGTCTACCTATAGCCATCTACTCTATATTACCATATCAGTGGAGGACATAAAGATAGAGTGGCAGACAGACATGCTGATGCAGCTTGTGCATATTAATGGCTGTGAATGAGCCATTAACATTTGAAGGTGCAGCGGAGCCCGGCCAGTGCGGCAGAAGTACGCTGTCCACTTCAAACCTACGGGGAGGCCATGCAGAGCCATGAACAGCCTGTAATTTGAGTCCATTGTGTGTGCAAGCAGTCACAGAGTAGATTAGAAAGAGATGGAGATAGATGGCTCAGGTAAACATCAAGGCTCCCATTATCCTCTTTTCACTGTGCGGCAGAGTGGAGAGTAAATGGGATGGTAGACAATAGGAATGTAAGGTGGGGGGTTGGCTGGAATCAGCTGATCATTGATTGCAGAGCGCTCAGCTAGTCAAGGAAAATGAATCATGTGTCTGACCAGTTTCTGCGTCTATAGTATACAGAGGACTTGAGTCTTTGATGTATTTATAGCTAAAAATTTTTGTTTTTTGAAAATTTTTATTTAAGTTTCCTTATTTAGCAATGAAAAGCAGATAGTAATTTAATAAATTGTTTGTAACACATAAACTATAATTGTAAGCAGATTTAATTAATAGATTTGTCAACTCTTTCAAATAATAGATGAAAATATACAGAAAACAAAACTGTACACTGTAAATTAGTAAAATACTCAAAAATGTCCCCATGACTATATAGTCTACAGTTACATTATAGTGCAATATAAACCATTTCAGAAATGTTTGTATTGTTTTTGAATACGAAATAAGAGGACTTAATGTAGGAAACAAAAGAAGTGAAGACTACATTTTCATTTGGCCACAGTTCTTCAGGAGAGCTCTCTTACATTTTTAAAAAGATTCTAAGCTAGTCGTTTCCATTGTGTTAAAAAAACTAAACAAAACAAAAAAGCTCAACCTGACCTCACCATACAGTGTATATAAAAGATGGACACAGCTTCCAGGTCTGAAAAGAAATCCCTATTCTAAGTGCCAAAATCCATGCTCTCAATGACTCTCAAAGAGTTTGTGAGCTCAATCGCTAGTTTCAAATCTTATTAAGTACAATGTGATGCCTATTTTGTCAATTATGGTACCCATTAATGTCCAGAAGGATCATTAAAACAGGGTATTCTTTAGGCCGGGCCTATCGTATGATTGTCAAGATGTGCAGCGTGCAGTGTCCACAGTCAGATATGTCTCTTGCTTGTGATGTCAGGTTTAACAAACGCTAAGATGGCAAAGGCCAAAACTATCAGGCCAATTCATCAAAAACTGGACTTCTAACATCATTGTGGCTACGTCCATCTTTTATACATTTTATGGACCTCTTAAAAACACAAAGTGGTAGTGTGTTAATGTGTTAAAATGACATGCCATAACAATTAGTCAGTTAGTTTTGCTGTGTTGGACACATGGAGTCTTTGGTGGTGATAAAAGCAACAAAAGTCCCTATTTAGATGGGGACATCATGGTGTCTGAAAGCAAACACCAGATACCAGGCAGATGGTTTGACTCCTTATAGGAGCAAAACTTTTAAATGCTAGGCAGCATTTAAAAGTTCTGTTCTGTGTTGAAAGCACAGATAGATTCATGTACATTTCTCTAAGCCCGAGCTGAGAAAGCTTGCTAAAATATCTTATTAGTTAGCTAAACTATATATTTACTGTAGCTAGCTTTTAAATTTGAAATGTAGGCTCTCTCTTTAACACTCAAGAAAATACAATTTAACTTAATATCAAACAGAAAGAAAGAAAAAAACTTTCCCATTAACCTTGTGGTGTCTAGGTTTTCAACATTTGGTTTTATTAGCCCCAGGTTTAGCAAAGCCTGACCCTGAGATTTCAGCGTCTGCTCTGCTACAAATGGAGATGAATGTAATTTCATTTGTGTTTGTTATTAACATGTAAAACAAGCCTTTATAAAAATCTCTTTTTCCAGAAACATGCTGTCAAAAGGGATGAGGGAGCTCATTTGTCTTGTTTGCATCTTTTGTTTCTTCCATAGAAAAGCATGGAGCAATGACCATAGCAAGTCCTATGGGAATGCTGTTTTCACATAGTAATGCTGCTCTTCAATTCTGTCATTATTCTACTTTGTAAGCAACACAAACAAAATTCAGTTTAACTCCATATGTATTAAATCTTAAAGACGAGTCTCAAAATCTATCTGCAGGTCTAGATAAAATCCACTATAGAGGTAATGGGAATGTTTTTTGTTTCTTTTGATTTTGAGAGAACTTTTAAAATCTGCTCATGCAGTTGAAGATGTGTGTAATGACATTATCAAATGGTCCCCTTAGATATCACCTTCTTATTCGGATATCTCCCATTTGATACTCATTCATCCAACAGTAGCTACAATACAAGTGTGTTAGTCTTAGGAATGACAGTTGAACTACTGACCCAGGCAGTGTCCAGACCTTCTTACACTCCAGCACAGTCATGTCAATGCATGTAGGACAATGATCTTGCTTTGCTCATGATTTTTGTTCCCTTTCTGTTCTATTGTGTTTAGTGTTTATGTTTAGTTGGCCATGCACTATGGACCCAATATGATGGCAACAGACATATATAAACTGACTTTCTGGCAGAAATCGCCAAAATACAATTATGCCAACACTCTGTAAGGTTATATATATCTATAAGGCTTTCTGGACAGCTGATTACAGGGTAAAACTGTGGGTTTAGTTTTCCTTTGTGCAAATATGCGCATATTCACGGAAGTCAGATATTGTGATCCAAACTCAGTCAGCTGATTAGTGTAAATTATGATAATCCTTGCCTGTGGCACCTGATGCCCCTGTTTTTTGATTGCATAGTATCTAAATTGTTTATCCTGCTCCTAAAATTATTTAGAGTTTAATAGGTGCATTTTGGCTTGGCATTGCTTCCCTGCAGACCTATCTGAAAGACTTGACATCAAACTCTTAATACTTTTTGATCACTGTCAGGTTCCCAGACTCCACACTCCACCCCTCCTCTTTCCTTCAGCCCCTCCCGCAACAAGAGCATGATCTGTGTTTGTGCTACGTGTTTGGAAACGATAAAGGCTGAGGATCGGCCCGGCTGTGGATTATAGGGCTGCTGATTTTGGAGACAATGTTTTAACAGGAGTCCCAGCATGTGGCCTTTTATCTGACAGACCCACAGTTCATCGTGGTCAAATCGCACAAACCCAGAGGGGAGTGGGGCTCACGCCAACAATTATCACATGAATGAACATTGTGCATGGCACACACATATCCATACAACCCCCCAGCCTCACGCACCTACCAACACACACACACACACAGACACACAGAGGTTCACTCTGAATCTTTTTATCAACGCAATCATATGTGCTACTCATGACCACACACACAAGTGGACGTAAAGAACACACTTGTCCAACCTCTCAGATACACACAGAAGTTGTGTTCTCCTCTTCTTGGCAGTGCACCAGCCAAAAAAGTAACAAAAGACAGTTATTCCAAAAGCTCACCTTTTCCCTCATGCCATATCGATTTTTGCCTGTAGCTATAATGGGCACTCATTGCATAACTGGAAGGTTTACTTGTGAAATATTTGCCTTGGAGGCTCCCAGACCACAGCATGAAAAATTTGCCACAGTCACCTTACTTGTCTTTTCTTGTTTAAGTTAACAAAAAAACTTAGAAAATAGAAAAAATAATCCCACAGCCTATCAATGGGGGAGTGAGGGAGTTAAAGACACTTACTTGAGAAGCAAACAATGAATTCAATTCATTGCCTTGGTGTGGCTGCTGTACTGAAGGATGAAACATAAATAAACCTATGGTCAATAAGAACTTCAGGTATTCTGCCTCGTGCCGCCAGCTGGAAACCTCACAGAAACAATGGGCTATAGAATTATGCACACCAAGTCACATCTTAAACTAAGATCCCATTTAGTTTTAGTGGTATGCAGATAGTTTTGTTTTTGCCTGCTCAGATTTTAAGTTATTTTTATGTGAAATTACATTATAAGGGACCTGCAATAAGTTGTGGAATTGCTTTGGCCAAAACAGACCGCAGGGTTCAGAAGTGCTGTGGCTAACAGTTTGGAGACAGAGTAGAATAATTGTGGAGCATAGGGTGGCAGTGTTAGATAGGTTACATACAGTATAATTTGACATAGAGATTTAGTGCTGACATTGTGCAAAAAGTAATGCCATGATCTTATCTGGGTATCTGAAAATGTTAAATGTTATTTAATTGGCATAAATGCCACCAGAATAGCTATCAACTTTCCTCTGCTTCCTATCTCTACCCTTCAGTGTTGCCTGCTGGACAATTCTGAAACACAATATAATGTCAAACAAGGCACTCCTGCTTAATTGGAAACATCACTTTTCGAAGCTGGGACGCATGTGTTCAGCCATGCTGACCTGTGGGTGCTGAGATGGTGGCGGGTACGCTGCTTCTGCGGCCCCTCTCTGCACTGATGCTGATGGTATACAGCATGCCGGGTGTCAGGCCCCTGAGGGTGTGAGATTCAGAGCTGCCTGGAATCACGTCTTCAGCCCTGTGACCATCAGCGGAAACATAAACAAGCCTGTAGGAGTCCAGTTTGGCAAAGGGACGCCTCCACTCCAGCATCATAGTGGTCTCAGTCATCTCTGTTACAGTCAGGTCTTTGGGAGCATCCAGGGCTGATGGGGTAGGAAAGGGGGAGAGGTTTGATACTAAAGACCTTTTTCAACAATTTCATTTTCACAATGATATTAGTTTTGCTACCTTCAAGTGCTTACTGATGTCCACTATTACACAACAGCTACTTCATAAAAACATCACTTGATGCCACCCGAAAGCAATGTGTTATCATGGTTTGATTTGAAAGCTTTGAAGAACTGATCAGAGCAGTGAAACAAGAGAGCAGAATTATCAGGTAAAGCCATCGTTACAATTTACATAATATCTGAGGCAATAAAGTATGATACACAACTGCAGTAAATAAGAAGAAAAAACATTGATTAATTAGTGTCCAAACTATTGTTGTGCTAAATATTCTGTGAGATTCCCACTTGAAAAGTTGTAAGACTCAATTCATAGGATGCTATCCACCCATTATAAAGCTAATTGCTAACTGTGTGGTGGCACAGACAAAACAGCAGAGCTGCACATGTGTAGTTCTGTTAACAGGAGAGAAAGTGGGAAGCTTAGTTTCCACTTGGTGTGACTGTAGCTCAGGAGGTCGAGCAGGTCATCTGGCTCCTCCAGTCTGCATGCCAAATATCCTTGGGCAAGATACTAACCCCAAGTTGCTCTCTGATGTATGAATGTGTGTGAATGTTAGATAGAAAGCACTTAAGCATAGAAAAAAAGTGCTTGTGTGAATGGGTAAGTGAGCCATGTTGTATAAAGTGCTCTGTGTCAGTAGAAAAGCGCTATATAAGAATCAGTCCATTTGCCATTTACTTCTAGCATGAAGAAAAAGTAATGTGCAGAAAGGATGTTTAGCATTGTTTGCATAGTGCAAATGATTTAGCCAACCTTGATTAGTGCTAATAAGATATATTAGTAAATTTAACAGTTGTAGAATGCAGAGGGTGCATCAATCTGGCAGCAGGATCAACTTAGGCCTGGTGGGCCACCTGGCTTTTAAACCCTGTTCTGATATTCTGTCTGTAGGACTAAACTGCAGTTAGGGGAATCAAAATGAATACCAAACCACTTGAAAATTTGTTGAAAATTCAGCAATTCTAAAGATTTTAATAGTGGTCAGTCCTCCTGACTGCATAAACATGCATAAGGAGATGTAACTGTCCCATAACGACGTAGCCGATTTTGCACTAAAGCACAAGATTCAGCTGTGAGGGAATGAAGCTAATAAAATTCAGCTGAATATTGAGGAGTGTTGGGGTGCCACCCAGGGCCTTTGTCTTTAGCATACTTCTCTCACTACTATAAGCCACATCCTACAAACCAAAACTTGAGCTTCGTCCAAAAATGAATGGGCAACTAACACTATACAGCTTATCTATACCTATTTTTTATATCAATTTATCAAATATACACATAAATTCTACCAATGTAACAGAACTCACAAAAACGATATCCAGTCTCTGAATATAAAACAAAGTGTGCCACATATAGAATGTGTGTCAGTGTAAGCATCTCACCGGTCACAGTGTTGGCAGTTGTGGGCAGACTTTCCCTCTCATCTTTCACTGCTGTCACACCCATCCCGTACTCTGTGCCAGGTCTCAGGCCTACAGAACAGGGTAACATAAAAACACTGATACGGAAATAAAAAGCTATGTCATGTTTCGTTTATTCACATCCACTGAGGGAGCCTCTGTAGTCAAGTGGCCAGCTGTTTCAGCTAATGGCTCCAGCGCCTATGGCAAACACACAAAAAAACACTCTCTTGTGGCTTGATTGCACAATAGATTGCAGCCTAATTGCATTTCATGGTAAGCCTGTGCTCGCCGTGGAACATCAGTGTTGTATTTGCATTGATGGATCTATAGGGCCCTTGTTGCAGAGCAGAAACACTACTTGCTATGATACAGCAGGCTCCAGAGGCCCTTTAGTCTCTACAATTAAGCCCTCTGTGGGCCTGATCGCCTTTATTAACTCCCACAGAGGTCATCGCACACAGAGCCTTACAGCATGAAATTACACCTAATGCCCAGGAAACTCATTATCAATAAAATCACGAGCGTGAAGGCAATTACAGATAATAAGTGTGTGAAAGAAGTGCTGAGGTGTGTGTGGAGCAGAGGGGGGCGTCAGCTGAAAGGACACAGTGCTTTATTTTCATGAGATGGGCCTCCCAAGGACAAAGAATGTGGCCAGACAAAGACACTACTAGCTTGTTTTTGGGGTCTTTTTTCTCATGGTTTCTAATCCTACCATGCTGAATGCACAGTGTAGAAACAAACAAACAAACAAACAATGAAACAAAACACATCCGCCTCAAAGCATAGCTTTATAATGTCAGCAATGCAGAGAGATGAAAACGTGCCCGCTATTCTTGTCTTAGCAAAATCTCACAGTGAAACAAGTGGCAATGTTTTCCAATTAATGTCTCAATGCCAAGCCCCTCCTGGGTGATCTTCTAATAAAGTGGGCCTTTTGTAGACATGCAAACATTTCATGACACAAAACAAAGACAACCTGTCTTGGAAAATGAGCAGGCTGAAAATAACTCTGGCCATTTAACACAGAGTTCCACAAACGCTTGTCCCAAGAATTTGGAGAATAAACACTTCACACTGTATCATTTTGTTTTCCACAGAGGCTTTTCAGCTGTGCAATTTGGATGCAAAATACTAATGAGCCAATACCATCACAAAGCAGCCAAAAAAAACTGAAAACAGCTGAGTATGTACGCAGTGAAACAGCTCTTTAGCTTTGCTGAGCAGCTGTGATCAGAACTAAACATGGCGAGTGACTGCTTGATCATACATTAATTAAAATGGCAAGAAGTAACTACAAAATCCCAGATTAGACAAAACCTTTACTACAGGTAAGCAAAGATTTACTTATTTCTCTACATATAGCAGTTATATAAGACATTAAAGATATCATCTGGGTTAATGGATTGTGTCCCTGAAGCCCCATTTTTTAACTATAGCACTCCTTAACTGAGGAGAAATCACCTATAAGTTATATAGGTTTATAAATGGCTCGTCACCAGAGTTTAGGAATAGGGATTAAGTTTTGTATTGGCCTCAAGCTAAACAGGTAAGTTTTCAGAAACTAGAAGATTTTACATTTCAAATCAAAATTCATACATTGATTTTAAAACAGAGTTACAGATTTTCTGTTAAAAGCTTTTTCATTTGGGTCTTTAAAATAGGTGAAAATTTACTTAACCCAAACCCTAAAATTCACAATTTGTCGTCAAATCTAGTGACATTATTTTCAGTTGGGATGTCTCTCCTCTGCTCTGCTCTGTGTGCAGAAACTGGTGTAATGTGCAAAACACAGCAGAGAATTCCACACTAAGCTGAAACGAAACAAGTGCATATAAATTAGGTAAATAACATGGTGTCTAGACCACTAGCTGTCTGCTCAACATCGGGTAACTGGAGTCCCTGAACTGGACCTGAATTGGCTGTAACTAGTGCCCTATCAGTACCATAAAATGGTTAATTGATCATTTCCTAACACTCTGCACATTAGTTATAAACAGTTAGACAAACTTTTGGCCAAATTCCAAAAAATCAGTTATACTACCACTTTCTAGTTAACTGTGCTTTGTTAAGGCTTTACAAGCTACATTCATTAGCTATATTAAAGCTGTATTAATGGAAAATAAAAACATTGCATTACTGAATAGTAGTATGTTATTTGCATAGATGTTTGTGTGGGATACAGAACCGGTAATCTTGGCCTGGGTGGAGTCTTTAGGTCCCGGCGGGAACAGCAGCTCTTCGTGCTCTCCACCAGACAGAGGTCCATACTTGATGCGGTAGTTGTCTACCTGGGCACGGCTGTTTTTCCACTCAAGAGTGATGCTCTCATCTGTCAGCTCCACTGTCTGCAGGTCTCTGGGGGCGTCCAGGTCTACAATGTAGAAATATACTTTAGACAGATGTAACCTTAGTCCAACCTAAATGTAATGGATTTCTTATTTAGGATTAAAAGAAAAAAGATTCTTTTAAATCAAAACATCATGTGATTGTTGGGGCTTTCTCACTAATATTTTAAGGTCGTTGTCCCGAGCAGCCGGGAAAACAGGTCGGCTGGGTGACGGTGAGGAGGAAGCGTAGTCCTAAACAGAAGCCCCCGGTTCACCACCAACCCATTCACGTCTCTAATCGTTTTTCCCCACTCGGCGACACACCGAGGAACAAACTTTGGTTATTGGAGATTCTGTTTTGAGAAACGTGAAGTTAGAGACACCAGCAACCATAGTTAATTGTCTTCCAGGGGCCAGAGCAGGCGACATTAAAGGAACCCTGAAACTGCTGACTAAGGATAAATGTAGATTTGGTAAAATTATAATTCATGTCGGCAGTAATGACACCCGGTTACACCAATCGGAGGTCACTAAAATTAATATTGAATCGGTGTGTAACTTTGCCAAAACAATGTCGGACTCTGTAGTTTTCTCTGGTCCCCTCCCCAATCAGACCAGGAGTGACATGTTTAGCCACATGTTCTCCTTAAATTTCTGGCTGTCTGAGTGGTGTCCAAAAAACGATGTGGGCTTCATAGATAATTGGGAAACTTTCTGGGGAAAACCTGGTCTTGTTAGGAGAGACGGCATCCATCCCACTTTGGATG
>VUQS01068343.1:0-13983 GCA_015108495.1 Heterochromis multidens
AAATACGTGGACTGAAGACACAGTTCCAAGAGCAGACACACTTGTTCAGTACTGAGAGTGGTCCTGTTGCTGAGGTTGGGGTCATCCTGTAATCTCTTACGAACTACCTCCACTGCTTCAGTAACTGGAACACAAGTGAAGAGAGATGTAACATCATACGAGACCGATCTCTGTGAATGGTACTCATGGCCATTGATCAATGGTCATGACAATTTGCATACTAATGATCATGAAACTGACCTCATGGCCCATTGTTAGTCAATGGTGCTGGTTTCGGTCATTATGCAAATGTACTGTTTATAAGGTTGGGGAAGCCTGCAGTCAGCTGAGACTGAAGAAGTCACCAGAGGTGACGAAACGTTTCTCCCACTGAAAACGCTACGTTCAGATGAACAGATTCAGCTTTTTGGGATTCTTTTACCTGGATTATTGAGCATGCATCAAGAGACTCTTCCTATATCCATACTACAAATGTGTCTAAATATTTAAATTCATCCTTATAGTCTGCCTCTGTCAAAGATAATCACCGTTTTGCTCTCTTACTTTGCACTTGTTGTAGGAAGCCTTGAAATCATTCATTCAGTCCATTACATTCAGATCCGAACACATTACCTCCAATAAAACCGAGAAACGTGTGAATATCTACAGCGAGATGCAACAGCTGATTCATTATCTCAGGAGACTGAGGTCAGTTACAGCAGATATACTCTGCTTCTTTTCTTCTTCACTATAATACGGTTGATATGCAAAATTAAATCAACACTTTACACAACTGTTTCTCTGTGAAGCAAGGCTGTCTAGACTGTTAGGAATATGCTCAAAGACTCGGGGCCAAACACAGCAGTTGCTGGGAGCATTACATCAGATCTCTCTCGTGTTTTATTTGAGTAACATGAGCTCATGAGTTCTAATAGATGGTTCAGGGTTGCACAGGTTAAGCTTAACAGTATTATTATTATAACTCTATTATTTCTCAGTCTGCTCCACTGTTAAACAAAAAGAGGGTCACAGTGGGCTAAGAGCAATGGGCAATTACCCAGAAAACGTAATACAGTGGTTCAAAATGTGATGAAGCTGGTGTGATTAAGGTTATTGTATGTGGAGACTGTGCCTGAAATGAACCTGAGGTGCTTAAGTCATGAATATACCTTATGTTTATATCTATATGCCTCCCGTCAGCAAGCATTTTATTTAATACTTATTTAATACTTATTCATACTAAATAATAAACTATTAAAATTATTTAAACCTATGACAAGCTTCCATTGCACTGTTCCATGATGACAGGCATCAGTATGTAACTTGAATAAGTAAAAACTTATAATGCTGCTAAAGTTTTACTGCACGCACTAACAACAAACAGTTGTTTTCAGTTGACACAGACTTGAGTCTAGCTGTTCTGTTCGACTCTACCCTACAGTCATGTTGCACCAAGTCCCACTACTTCATTTAGCACGCAATCGATAGAAAGAAATCAAAAACTAGGTATGAAATATTGTAGCAACCGGGGTATTACGGACAGTCCACATGATTCATTTAGAAGTGCTGTGATGTTTTTTTTCATTTATGTTTGGTTTAGACTTTGATTACTGTGGATGTGGGATGTGGTTTTCAGTGTTTGTGTGGCAAAGAACAGTATTAAAGTATTAAAGCGTAAGCCTGTGGTGATTAATGGCTTCTGGCCAGGGTTCATCTTCAGGTTGGTTGTTAATGTTGAATACAATCCCTTTACTGGGCATGCAGTAGTTGGAAGAGAAAAAAATGATACCTTGTTATAGTGAAAGAAGGGGAAAAAAAGCTAAACTTAGGTTATATGGGGAAATGCCTTATTCAGTAGTTCTACAGTATGTTAAAACATTTTAGAAATGATAGTTGGAACACTTAAG
Organism: Heterochromis multidens; assembly: GCA_015108495.1. Classification (NCBI taxonomy): domain Eukaryota; kingdom Metazoa; phylum Chordata; class Actinopteri; order Cichliformes; family Cichlidae; genus Heterochromis; species Heterochromis multidens. The sequence continues at coordinate 1,887 of VUQS01068343.1, forward strand.
TAACAGCATAATAGCAACCATACTTGCATTATGCTCCCTTATTTCATAAGGGGCCATCACAGAAGATGGATCCTCATATTGGCTCTGGCACAGATTTTACACCAGATGCCTTTCCTGGTGCAACCCTTGCATTTATCTGGGCTTGGGACCGGTGCAAAGAGTACACTGACTTATGACCTCCTGAGGCTGGGGGAGCATTTGTGTTTAAGGCAAATTTTGTTAACCACTACACCATGGAGCCACTATAACAAACATATGTAGAGTATGTAATGTTTTGTACAGTAAACAAGAATGTTAATGACAAAGTTGCCCATCCAGCTCAGAATCCACAACTCACAGGTGATTTTGATGGGTGAAGTACAGAAAGAAAGTTTCTTCTCATTGGTTGGCTGTATTGGATAAACTAATGAGAATGAAAATCCATTGAGAACCTTGATCACAGTTTGGGTGAAGACCCACCAGGTGATCATTGTGTGCGTGTCTCACAGAAGTCTGACCAATACTCTAGGAGGAAAATGGAAAAGTGCCTATAAAACAACAAAAAAGTGACTCTAGGAGGAGTAGAAATTCTTGTGAATTGTGGACGGAAGGATGCCTTTCCATAGCATGAGGTTATTGGTCCTTCAGCCACATCAGCTAAAAACTGTTGGAGATTCCTACAGGTACGCTGCAAAGTAACTTTACTCAACTTTACTTAAGGAACTATTTTTCAAATGTGGAGTGTTGCCTTTAATCGGTGTAACTATCAATTGAAATGTTTGCAATGTCAAGTTGATGACAACTTGTTACTGTAAGTGCAATGAAAACTCCTTAAGAAGTATTAAATTGCCTGAAACCAAAGGTGGGCAAAATATCTGGGCTTTTGCAAAACATATCCAACCTGAATCTGGCAACAGTTTGAGGCTCCCCTGCTGCTAACATTACAGCTACCATCCCACCTCCAAAGCAGTCAACCTATGAGAATTACAGTAGCTAATTCCACAGTGTTGTTTATGTATGCTCTTCTATATTACTAAGAACCAAGTCAGACATATCAAATATTCGTGAAAATTTCCCAGATTTAAATACAACTTGAATGTTAACATGTAGGCCCACTGCTAACTGCAGAAATGTTGCATGTCTGTGTGGAGCCAATTAAGTAGAGCTGGTGGCAGAATTTTTAGATGAAAAAAAAAAAGAAAGTTTTCTAAAGATGAAGTCAAAACACTAAATGCATCACTTCTTGGAGGAAAATGGTTACTAATCTGAGAGCAAAACAGCATCAAATATAAATGCTTCTGTGCATACAAAAGGAATTATTATTGTAATTATAGCATTCAGTGAGAAGCAAAATGAAAACTTGATAAAATATCAAAAATTAAATTCTGAACTGACTGAAGCCCAAAAACTGTCTCTGGAAAGACAAAAGGTCCTCACATTTAGAGGACTTTCCTCTCAAACATGCACACACACACACACACACACACACACACACACACACACACAGCCGCACAGAGGAAAATCCGGAGAGACAGATCAGAGAGTGTGTGAGTTCAGAGAGCTCAGAGAGAGAAAACTAGAATCCACAGCGATACAACTGTTCCTCTGGGCTTTGAACATAAAGTTCACACACTCGAGGAGAACGTGTCTGAATGTGTTTGTATGAACGAAGGAAAGAGAGAGACTAAAAGTGAAAGAAAAATCTGTGTGTCTATGTGTGTGCATGCGCGTGTGTGTGCACCTGCAGGGTACACGCTAATAACATGCACCACTGAAGCACACACAGAGAAGAGCTAACAAACCCTGTGCAGGCCCGAGTCCATGTACTGTCCCAGATTACACGATCTATCTGCATATATAGATACACGCCTATCGATCTATATGCATCCCTCCATTTGTCCATGCATCTATCACCACTTTTAGGTTGTTAACCCACAATGACACAATAAAGAGAACAGGGATGTTCATATAAAAGCAGCAAAACCAGACATCAAACGAAGGACAGGAGAATGTTTTGAGCCCCTGGCTAAATTTAGTGCTTCAGTAATTCATTGACGACATGTGGAATTCCGCTGCTGTTTAACCAGTGCTAAATCTGAGTCTCAGTTGAGCAAAAGTTATTGTTTTTATTCTCTTAAACAACTACTATAATATTGGTATAATCAAAATGAATAATCATCAACAAGAAAGCAACTTTTTTTTTCTTCCTTCCACAAAAACAGCAACTGCCCAAACATGTTTATATTCTTCAACGAAAAACATCCAGAAGCTGTAGGAAATATGACTCTTGTCTGTTTGAGGTAAAAAAAAAAAAAAGGAAAAAAAAAAGAAAAAGGAAGCTATCTGCTGCTGTTATAGAGCTACAAAATCTGACATCAAAGTGGGTCAACTAAATTCTGAAATGTTAATTAATTTTACAAATTTTCCATTTTGGGGCTTTCCATGGGAAGTTCCATCTTATCATTGTCATATATTTTAATTATGTGCATGGGCACTTTTCACTTTATAACATAAACCATATTTTTATTTAAAAAGTGAAGCCAATGTGGAAGTGCCTTAAACCTGCATTTATTCTAGTGGCCAACAGGGGCAACGCAAAACAACTCCCTCCCTCAGGCTACCACGTGCCTCGTGGCTGGAGTGCAGCGGCCCTTTGCTATGTGTCTTCCCCACTTCCCCACTGTCTGTCTTCACTGCTCCACTAACCAATAAAGGCAAAAATGGAAGAAAAAAAAAAAAAAGTAATAAAAAGACAAGACTCCCTCATAATGTTTAGTTTCAAAATGCCAACAGTGACAATGCTGAACTTAAGGCTTCATGATGGGATTTTACTAACAAATGGGTGATCTCATTGTGGCTACATCCATCTTCACTATGTCTATGCTTTTTAATGACATTTCATCATAGTCTGTACATGATGAAATTTCCATAAAAGATGGATCGTGATGTCACCTATTGGTTTGCCAAGCACCTTTCTGCAGCCTCAGTTTTAGTACTTTGGATGTCATCATCTTGGTTTTTGGAGCTGGAAGTGACCACATATGGGAAGTAACTTAATACGTAACATGCAAATAAAATACTTTCACTCAGCAAAACTGGAGGACAGAATTATTTGATGGGCTGTTAGTACAATTAATATCATTAGTCTGATATTTGCATTAAAAATGCTTCATAAGGCACCAACACCACTAACATGAATGAGAGGTCCAGTTCAGTGACTTGAATTAATAGAGGAAAAGTCTAGCAGTCAGTTTGAAACCTACAGACGTCTGTGTCAACATTCCTAATTTTAAGCCTTAATACAGTTTAAGAGGGTGAGTCATAAAAATTCACTCACGTCACTTGTCACAAAGGGGAAATTGGCCATGGAGACCAAAGCAGTTTTTTTTCTTTTTTTTTGTACTGGCCTGTAAATTATTCTGCTCTAATGGACGATATTTTTAACATGGGAGTATATAGGGGGACAGTTTTTGGCACTTGCATGCTGGCTTCATTTTTCAGCCCCGGAGGTTTCCACTTGCATTTCATAGATTAAATGAAGCCCTAATGCCAAGTTTCTTATTTCTGGCTCTAAATGTTGATGTTAAATGTAAATCATTAGGTTCAATATGAGCATAATTTCAAGTGATAATGTTCCATTCACTCCACATGTATATATCCTAAAAAATGTAACCTGATTAAAGAAATCGCTTTTAAGATATATTTCTTTAAGTGTCCACCAACAGATTCCAAGCATTGGTCACAAAGATTAAAGGCCACTAAGCAACGATTGTTGATGCAACCATAAACCTCACAAGGGAGACATGTACTCTCCAACAGTCTGGCTTAAACTGACTTAAACTATAAAACCCTCCAGTCTCTGGCAGAAAAAAGGTGAAAATACAGTCTGCCTTTTCCAATCTATCAGCAGATAAAGAACTTATTCAAACACTAAAGTGGAGATATTCTGACTGAGCCGTTAATTTACAGCAAAAGCTGTAAAACTAGATGAACTTTTTTGATCCCTGAGGAGAAACTGGGTCATTACAGCAGCTCTAAGGCTCAGAGCAAGCAGCAAGATGGTTCACTGTTCAGTAAGCTGAAAACTCTGCCCGGGATGTTATTACACTGAACTCTGCGGTCGATTCAGTCATAAAGAGTTGCAATAATGTGAATTTGACATCTGTTGTACCTATATATCATTTTTTTGTTCTGACCAAAAATGTCAATAAGTCCTACATTGAAATGATCATACTGGTGGTGTGTTCCTACCACCTGAAAAAACCCACGTACGTGTTCCTGAACCACATATGGGAATGTTTCCAGCAAGCAGCAAACTGCAGTTCCTCAAATCACCACTTGAGGCTGGGTCCAACAATGAGTTATTTCTTATGGACTCCCATATTAACATGTTCAACTCTGCAGGAGAAATAAACCTATTTACAGCCGGCTTACAAACAATTTAGTCTCTATAGCTAATTTTCTTCATCACAGCTGTATGGGGGTTGAACATCTTCATAACTCACAAATTTCATTAAGGCTTGAAGTTATTAAAGCTAAAGGCATGACCACTCTGAATGACAGGGGGATGCTGAAACAGGCTGCTGTAGCTGGTATGAGTCTCCTAGGCTTCACCTCAGCCAATTCCAGTCACTGAGCCAGAGCACTTAATTGTGCTTATGGTCAATAATATGCAATTATCTGACAAAACATGGCTTGCTGTGTGGTTAATTAACAGCCTGTCCAAGAAATATGTGCTCCAGTTTTGCTGAGTTCAATTTTATTTGTATTTCACTTAGCACTAATTAGCAACTCTCTGTGTCTGTGTGATGCACTCATACAGTTTATGGATGCAGCTTGCTAAACAAGCTGACTACCATTAGCTGCTAATTTAGCATTCCACCCTTTTTTCCAAAAGTAGTCACTACTGGCTTCAAGAAAAATCAACAAAATCCTAAAATAGAGGCATCAGTTTATGGTGTTCAGCTAAAAGACCAACAAATTGCATAGTAGGAAGCAGGTCAGGTTGTGGTGGCATAAACATGGTGTTCAACCAAGAGACTAAAATTTTAATTCTCATCTCAAACTCTAAGACTCTATTTCATAGCTGTTCACTTTAGTTTTTACATTCTGGTTTGATTAAGCCACAAAAAGTAATTTGTTGGAGTTATTAAAAGATCATGATTTGGGTTAAAATACACCGCTTTACAATGTTTAATACATGTTAGAACATGTCTTTCTCCAGGTTTCCAGGTTGTAGTGTTCCAACCCATTTAAAGGTGACAGTGGTGCACATTTTACATGCAGATGTTTCAGTTTTAAAGCAAATGGTTGCTGTAAAGTGGAAACAGTCTTTTTTTTTTTTTTGGGGGGGGGGGGGGGGTACAGGCTCAAATATGCATTCTAACGCCAATGACAATGCAAAGTTAAGACTAAAAAAGGATTTTCTTTTGGTGACATATGTTTAAAAATCCACTTTATGTCCATGCACTTCTGTGCAGTCTCATTCTTGCAAATGTACTTTTCCCATTAATGTTTTAAGCTTGAAATTATAACCAAAAATTAAGCTTTTATTCACTAAAGAAGGTATACAACCAGACTGAATTTTCAGTTTGTTTTGGACACAAGTCTGGGTTTGCTTGGTTTAAAATTGATTTCCAACATTTTGGCTATTTTCACCAATCATTTCCCTCAATTATAAATCCATCAGATTCTGCTTCTTTTGCAGCCTGAATGTGGCATCTCCTTTCATCTGGTCTTTGCGTGGCTTCATTGGTTACAGATCACGTGAATATGTTGCATATCACGATTACTCATCAAATAAAGCCAAAATAGTCAATCGTTTCACAACGAATTAATTAAAGGTGGCATGTAGGCTGCTGTTTGTAATTCCTTCTATATTTCCTTGCTGCTGCTGCGTTGTCATAAGCCGTCAATATTTCTGTGCAAGTTTGGTTTTGAAAGTGAGGTGGTGTTAGCTGGTTGCAGAATCAATGGTGTATGTATATATAATTCATCATATATACATAGTCCCATTCTTCATGTGCCCATACCTGCAGGGCACACGGTAATGGCATGCATCACTGCAGCGCTCACTAACAGAGCATGCGCTAACTACATGTGTTGTCCCAGATTTATCACACAAACAAATACGCAAACACACTCAGAGGATGATTAGGGAGGGGTGAAAAACATGTTTCAGATTTTAGAAACTTTAAATGCAACCATTCATCCAGCTTCTCCCCACATCTGTATTGATTTTAGGAAAACAATTAAAAGTAACAGCAAAAAGATTGTAAACAGAGAAAGAGAGACTGCAAGTGACAGAGGGGGATCGGATGACAGGGGCATCTATCAGGAAATGCAAGATCTCTTGACACACACATACACAGACACTGGAAATGTGATTGACAGCTCCCTCAAGGGCTGTAGTGAATTATTCAGCACAGTGTGACGGACCGACAGACAGGAAAGCATACAGAGAGACAGAGCATCAGTTAGAGACACAGACTGAGAGGGAGACAGACAGATGGAGAGACAGGCACAGAAGGCTGTGGATCATCAAAACTTCCCTCCAGGCACATTTTTATTCATAATCAATAACTCTATTAAATTTTACATCAACCTACGCGCATTTATAGTCCTGGGACTCTAAATTCTTAAAGAGACATGTTTTGAAATTCGGTGCCTTCCTTCAGCGGCTGCTGACCACCATGAAGGAAACCAGTTTCTGCATGCAAACAAAAAAAACCAGTCTGCAATTAACACATCACAATCAATACCAAAAAATGGCCAATCAGCTCACAGTTTGCACTGCATGTTAGCCTAAGACGATGTGTCTCATTTCGATAAAGTTTATAGCTAGACTACTACAGTCTAGTGAGGTACAGTGCATCCAGAAAGTATTCACAGCGCTTCACTTGTTCCACATTTTGTTAGCTTTATTCCAAAATGGATTAAAATAATTTTTCACCTCATAATTCTACACACAATACTCCATAATGACAAAGTGAAAAAAGTTTGCTTGAAATTCTTGCAAGTTTATTAAAAATAAAAGACAAAAATATAACATGTACATAAGTATTCACAGCCTTTGCCATAACACTCAAAATTGAGTTCAGGTGCATCCTGTTTCCACTGATCATCTGTCAGATGTTTCTACAACTTGATTGGAGTCCACCTGTGGTAAATTCAGTTGATTGGAGATGATTTGGAAAGGCACACACCTGTCTGTATAAGGTACCATAGTTGACAGTGCAGGTCAGAGCACAAACCAAGCCATGAAGTCCAAGGAGGACAGGATTGTATCGAGGCACAGCTCTGGGGAAGGGTACAGAAGAATTTCTGCAGCATTGAAGGTCCCAATGGGCACAGTGGCCTCCATCATCTGTAAATGGAAGACGTTTGAAACCACCAGGACTCTTCCTAGAGCTGGCCGCCAATCCGAGCGCTCGGGGTAGAAAGGCCTTACTCAGGGAGGTGACCAAGAACCCGATGGTCACTCTGACAGAGCTCCAGCGTTGCTCTGTGGAGAGAGAACCTTCCAGAAGAACAACCATTTCTGCAGCACTCCACCAATCAGGCCTGTATGGTAGAGTGGCCAGATGCATATGAGTTTTAATTTGTATCATTTTTTTCTACATCCAACATTTTTGTGCAATTTATTGCTCAGTTTGTTGATCTTAAACAAACAACATAAGTGGGTTAGGGTTAAAAAAAAATCACACTGATGATGTAGAGGTCTCAAACTTGTATCAAATATGATACACTTGGCGCTACAGGGTTAAGGTGTTTTAGATCTACACTGTTCAGTATGTGATCCTTAGTAGAGCCTAAATACCATGTTTAAATTGTGTCTGATGTGAAATCAATAGCTCAGATTGGAAGATCTTCCTTTTAAAATTACTAAAACTGTCACCCAAAATTCAAAATCTTTGTGTATTCATTTTTGGCTCATTGGCAAACCTAAAACTACATTTCTATGGATATTTTCCCATATAAATGGTGCCTGTGAGTTTTATAGAAAGCTGGCACACTGAAAAATAAGGAAATTCATTTATTCAAGGGTTTTGATTGTATTTTGAGGCCATCATTTCAGTAGAGAAACAGTTACTTGAGTTGAGTCACAAATCTGTGATCAAGATCATATTTTCAAATGTCTGAAAATTTCTGAAACACTCTGGTGAAGGTTTTGACTGCAGAGACAAACGGCTGCTTCAAAGAAGCCATTTGACTTTTTACAATTCTATCATAGTGTCCATCTGTTTGCCTGCATTTCTGCCCGATATTCATGGTTCTCTAATCCTTTTCCCTACAGGCTGCTGGATGCTGCAGGATCATGCCCTAAGGGGAAAACAAAATGCAGAGAAGCTGTGGAAAAAAAAAAAAAAAACATTCCAGCACTGTCAGAGTAAATGACTTTACAGAGGAAACCCTGAGAAACCAAAGTAGAAATCTGAAAGATTAAAAAAAAAGGAACTCCAGCTGTCTAATCCATATGTTATTTATGGTAGCACAGACTTAAATTTACATGACAGCGCATTGTCTTAAATTGCCCTGTCTCTCTCAGCAGAAATGAAAGAAACAGCTGCTATTTCTTGTTTACCATCTAATCAGCTTATCAAAACCTTCAAACAACAAAGGAGCTATCACTTCATATCATGTTCTTTTACTGGGTCAAGGAATAGCAAGAGACCTCAAAAACTCCTTTAAATTACTGATCAGAGAAAGAAATGGCGACCTGAAAGACTTCCATATGCAGTGAATCCTAAGAACCTTCAGGTTTTCTTGAAGTGAAATAAAGGATATTTTCTTTACAGTCGAGATAGAAACTTATTGGTCTGAACATGTCTTCAAAACATACAGCAGGAAGTTCACACACAATTGTAATGATGTTCTTTTTGACAATAGGCTGTGACCAAAAACAGAAGGACAGAGAAAAAAGGACAACATGAAACAGAGGCACACATTTTTATTTCTAAAACAAAGACCTAAAACTCATTCACCATTTCACGATTATCTCAAAGAGCCACAAACTCTTTCTGGGTGCAGCCAATCAGCTGCTAATTATTAGTCAGACTCCAGTCATTGCACATGCAATACAATGTTCTAACAATTAATTTTTTTTTTAAGTGCATAGCGTTACTTCTTGCAGGCGACACAGTCAAGCTAAACCCACAATCCCACTGCATGAGCTGACAGCAGCCGATCTTAATGCCAGCTCACATCGGTTGATGGCTCCGCGGATTATCTTCTACACATCCAGCTATACTGCTCTAGCCTGCCCATCCCTATAACGTCTTTTGTAAGCTGCTTTGCAACCCGCCTACACACCAGCTCCTCCTTTTCATGACATGTCAGATATGTCATGTAATGCATGCCATCATTGTCTGCAGTAAAATGAGCACTTTTTTTTAATTAAAATCATTTAAATGATATTTTATTTTTTTGGGGGGAGGTGCGCTCATGTGTTAATTTATTTCAACAAACAAAACCACATACATGAAATGTTGTGGGTTCGAATTCCTCAACAGCTAATTTTTTCTCTTTAGCACACGTGCGATCAGCTCCATGAATATCGATCATCTTTTAGCCACAGTTTGTGTTCCTCTTAATTCTTTAGGGGTTTATGTTAAAAACATTCTCCACAGAGGACCACTTTTAGCTTGAAAGCTCCCATTTTTGGAAAGAAGAGTAGTGTAGGTTCCCACGCATTTTTGCCAAGACAGATTGCATGTGGGGGAAGAACAGAGACCAGAAAGGAATCAGATGAAATCTTTTACGTCGTACATTTTTTTTTCTTTTTTTTTTTTCCACACAGTTTGCTAAGACAGACCTCCCAATTATTATTAATGATATTTAGTGATTCATTTTTGCATTTCTTTCATTATTATCTTTTTATCAGAGAAAAAAAAACATCTGCAATTGATTTAGTAGTGCACAATCCTTTTGCTCTTATTTTTATAATTTATTCATTGCTGACCAGCTAGCACCAGCCCTTCCCATCCTGTGTTTCCTGCCGGCTGGCTGAAACAGAGTCCAACTCTGCTATCTTTGTTCTGCTCCTGGAGCAAACTGCTGTCCAAGTCAGTGGTGCTGGACATGCAGCTGATTATATCTCTGCTATTTACTGTCACAAATATATGTATATAGGATAATTTCACAATACAGCTGAGAAAGCGCGAGTGTGCCACCTTTACATACGTGCACCTACACAAGCACATGCACCTCAGCAATCACCACAAAAAGTCTAGTTCTGTGGAAAACACTGATCATTTATTAAAAGCTGTAAATCACCAGTGTTTTGAAAAACTTAAAAGTTTTTAAAGATTCAACATTTTCTGAGATCGCACCACCACCCACAGCAATATTTAAATATTTCTAGCCATGAGCTATAAAAGTAATGAGGCGCATCTTCTGTAGCACAACTTTGGCCATTTACAGCCAATTTAAAAATCAGGCTGATTTTCTATACATGCTGACTCTTCTTAATATGCTTTGTCTGGGAACTGCTGTACTCTGAACACAGAACAAAATCAAAACCTGCTCAGAATTTCAGTTTGTAGGAGGAATTATTACAACACCCTGTCTCAACTGTGAATCAAAACTCACAACTGTAAAAGCGATGATTAGAAGAGAAGCTCAAAGTGCTGCACCAACACAAGCTTCTTTAAGAGGGTCTGCATTGTTCAGTTCAACAACACTTCAAGTTTGCAGCCTTCTAAAGGGCTCCATTAAATAGACTGATTTTAGGATAAACACAAAAAATAGGAGGACTCAAAGCCTGTGTTTGGCTTGGACACCCGAAACACTTCATCTGCTCCCATTTATGTGAATGAAAGGTTGGAAAATAGCTTCGGGGTCTGAAAAATGCCAACTAATTTTTCACAAGTACACAGAAGGCCACAGATTACAAAGCAAAAGACCTGACAGCTGGACCTGTTAACATCTTTTATTGACGCTCTTCTGATCTCTTGTTACCCTCTCCAACCAATGGGGAGTCCCTGAATGACAGACCCTGAAATTAAAATGAAAAGTAAGAGCAATAATCACTGTGAGTCACTTCATTTGTGAATGAACAGTGAGGCAGCCCCTCCTAAAACACTCTCACACACATAGATAGATTTGAATGATTCAGCGTATTGAGCTACATTGCGGCTGCCAGTTAGCCACTCGGGCTGATTATTAGTCGTGTTCATCCAGCCGTGGCCAACAGTCACCTGAGCTGAGTGTCCATTTGGAACTGATTCAGTCACTTCTCTGTAGGACTGATTGATCCGGTCTGGCACCAACAGGAACCGACTGCATCGTCCTAAAAAACTGCAAGGCTTGCTGACCACTGAACTCAAAGCTGGGATGAAGCTGATGCTTTGTCAGTCTGTCCACAGTTGTCCCAGCTCTTTATGTCTGATGATACCTTTTGAAACCATCAACACTTAAAATATGTCCTGCACTTTTCTTGGTGACAGGTGCATAAGATCTCCAGAAAAGAAAATCTCCAGCATGTTTTGAATTCACACTGAGAACACAGCATTTAGGACCTCAGACGTTCAACAAGCAAACATATGAACAAACAGCAAACAACACCAATCATATATATTCATAATGTCATCTGTATTTTCCCAGCTAAATCCAATCAGAAGATGCTAGAAACACCTCCTAATATGCATAAAAATTCATTGGGACACTGAGTTCCTATAGTGCATAAGCAACAAGACACTGAATTCTTATAATTGTGAATATAACATTGTGATCCACTCTTAGTAGCGCTCTCACTTAGTTGGAGACTCGGCTCCGCACCTTAGAAAATCCCGTAGCTAGCCAGGCCCCTGTAGTCGGTGCGGACCAAGCTAGCTTAGCCACCGTTAGCTCTCCCCCAGCACTTCCCGAGCAGCAGGAAAACAGGCCGGCTGGGTGACGGTGAGGAGGAAGCGTAGTCCTAAACAGAAGCCCCTGGTACACCACCAACCCATTCACGTCTCTTTAATCGTTTTTCCCCACTCGGCGACACACCGAGGAACAAACTTTGGTTATTGGTGATTCTGTTTTGAGAAACATGAAGCTAGAGACACCAGCAACCATAGTTAATTGTCTCTTGATGCATGCTCAATAATCCAGGTAAAAGAATCCCAAAAAGCTG
>VUQS01068347.1:0-16112 GCA_015108495.1 Heterochromis multidens
CACAAAGACATGAACTCTCTCACACACACACACACACACACACAAAACAACAAGATTGTAGATTTGTATCTTTGTATTTTGTGTTTCTGCTTCTCATGTTTTTTTTCCAGGTGCTTGTTTTTGTTTTTTTGTTTTTGTTTTTTCTCTTGTATGTTTTGTCTTGCAGGTGCAGCAGCTGACGACCTATTGCATTTTTCTATTTGTGCTTTATCCTTATACTTTCTACCTTTTTCTTCTCCCCCCACCTGTCAGCTTAGACATTTTCATACTACACATGTACTGTAATAACAATAATAATACTAATAAAAATGAATAAATAAACACATGATCAAGATGAGCCTTTAGAGAATTTATAGAGCTCATCTTGGAAGAGCAAATGTGTTTGGTACAATGTCGCATTCAGATCGTAATTCTGATTGCAAAAACTACCAAACAAGACAGGCAAAAAATAAATAAATAAAAAATAAAAATAATAATAATAATAATAAAATTGAATTGAATTGAATTGAATTGAATTGAATCGATATTAAGGCAATAAACAACCCATACTACAGCATTCTCTTTAGACTCTGATACTCTCTTCATTCAACTGCTAGGAACATCAGTAAATATTTGGATGTCAGTTATGCATAAGACAATCTCCAATTTTATTCAGTTAAAGCATTTACTCAGGGTCTGAGTCTGGCTGCTGTGACTAAGCCAGATCTTGTCCAGATACTTGTAATGTATGTGAAGCCAGGCTTCTGACTTTTAGGCCCAATGCAGCCCACACAGTGTTTGCTAATGCAATAAGTCATGATATAGGCCCAATATTTACCTTTATTTTTTCTGTTTTCAGTATATTTTGTTTTTTATTTTATCTATATTTACATGTTCAAAATAAAACAGCCAATAAATTAATCATAAAGGGCTTTAAATCTGATTAGTGCATTGTTGCAAATTGGCACTGTAAAGAAAAAAAATCATTGAATTGAATTGATAGGTTCTGTGCACTAACCTGACCTTTCTGTGTGGTGTTTGTTTCTCCTTGTGTCTGCATTAGTTTTCCTACAATTCAAAGACATTCTAAATTTGTCATATCTTACTAACTAGTACTAGTATTAGTGCTATTGTTTCTAGTACTTTTTCCAGGTAAAATTAGTTTCACGTGTTTGTAGGCTTTGTATCTAAATATTATGATTGAACTTGTATTATTGTAGGGTCTTTACCTTACAGTATAAAGCGCCTTGAGGCAACTGTTGAATTGAATTGAATTGAAATTGAATTGAACTCATTGTTGAGGCAAAGTAGGTAATGGATAAAGATATCAGTCCACACTTATACAGACTTTAAAGGTACTGTTTGAGGGTTCAGAATTGGTTTAAGGGTTTAGGTACAAACCAGGTTTCATTAATAGCCCTTTTCCACTAGTACCTACTCGGGTCGGCTCGACTCGACTTGGCACGGTTTGAGGGGTTTTCCATTAGGTGGTAGTACCTGGTACCAGGTACTTTTTTAGTACCCGCTTGGCTGGGGTTCCAAGTCATCTCATCCAGTGACATCCCTTCCTGGCCAAAATGTGACGTCAACGGACTGCATGTCACTGATTGGCCAGGAAGGGATGTCACTGGATGAGTCATTATAGCGACTCCTTCACAATTCAAACCCGCCACTTTTGAAACCCGGTAACGAGCGAAATGATTACACACAAACAACACCGTGTTTCATCTCGCTGTCCGCAGCCTTCTCTGGCTCTCTTCTTTTACCCTGAGTCTGACAAAAAAAACATCGACCGAGCCGCAGTCGTCTCGATGTCCTCATTGTTGTGTGTTTGTGTCGCATATAAATGAAGTCGACTTTCAGGACGAGTTGCTATAAAGACCCCACCCATGCTGATGTGGTACTAAATTGTAATGAAAAACCACAGAAACCGAGTCGAGTCACGCTGTGTCGATCCGAGTAGGTACTAGTGGAAAAAAGGCTTTAGTACTGAGGTAAGAACTGGGTTTAGACTTGTAGTGGTCAAGGTAAGAAAAGTTTTTCAGCCCTTCATCACACAATGAGCACAAAATCAATTACACAAATTTATGAAACTGGATCTGAACTGGAGTACAATATTGATGGGACACAACAGATAAACTTAAGTCACTATAATCAGTGAATGTCATCCTGTTCTCCAATAGGTCAGTGGCAGTGGCTGATACTCATGTTTAACAGTATGTCTGAAAGAGAAAATACAGTTTTGAGCACAAAGAAAGCAAATCTGTAAGTAGGCAGGGAACTATTTGAGTGTGAGAGCAAGTTCTTCGGGACAGAATTATTCATGTTCTCAAACTAAGAGAACATGCTCTTCACCTAAGATAACTCTCCAGTGATGTTTGTTTATGATAACAATTAAGGGCTAGTGTGTAGGATTATTGGCAACTAGCTGTGAGGTTGCAGACTGAGCCAACTGAATACCCCTTCATCACCCATTCCTTTGTGTAGGAAAGGGTGATGAAGTGTGTAGGAGTATAAACGGTTGCTGTCAATTTATGTAATAACATGAAAGATGGCCTTTTCCAGAGCCAGTGGTTTGTCCATTCTGGGCTACAGTAGAAACATGGCTGTGCAACATAGCAGAGTTCCATGCATAGGTATGTTAATGAAAAAATAATTATGAATACTATATTCAATTTAAGTCAGGACCGCTACAGTCAAAGAAATTTTATATCCCTCTGCAGTAATTTATATTTGTCAGTGTGGCTCCATTCTGGGACTTTCATTTCTGCTATTCCTCTCATAGATATAGGAAGCTAACCAGACAGCACCCTCCGTCACCTCAGCGTCGGCATTACATAGGAATGTAGTAAATCGCTCTCCATTCACACAGCACAGCAAAGTATTGCCGATGTAGCCTATATGCGCTGAGTGGGTGGTGGTAGGCATGTGTTTGCTCATTGGGAAGAGGTCGTTTCTACGTCGCTTAGAGCCGCTTTCCCAACGTTCTACCTCTCTCTACGCGACCCACATAGAGAGGGATTTGGTAGTGCTCATGTTGCTTGTTCATTGGCAAGACGTCGGGACGACATTGCTTACCTCTGCTTCTCTGATGCTTTTTCTCTCTCTGTGCGACCCCGCCTGGGAGCCATTGGGTAGCTTGGAGATCATTTGGGGTGTGTGAGTAGTGTAGCTGGATGGTGTAGTGGCAACACTACCGTCTTTGGAATGATAGATCAGGTTTCAAATCCCGACCAGGGCGTATATCCATTAAGGGTCCCCAGACAAGCCCTCCACTTGGACATCACCTGGATTAACAGCATCTGTGTCAGGTATTGAGGAACTAAGACATAGGCTACTGATGAGAAGTGGGCTGCTGGAACAAGGCATACATGGAGAGGGGTTATATACAGCACGTGTGGAAACTATAAATGGATAGATCTTTTTTTTAAATACTGAACAAATCTTTTCAGTGGGAAAACAATGTCCGTGCTACCTAATGCCTCCCTAGTCGGATCGTGCAGACAGAGAAAAAGCGGAGGTAAGCGACGTTGCCCCGACATCTTGCCAATGACAAAGCTACATTAAAATTACCGAATCCCTCTGTGTGTGTGTGTGTCGCACAGAAAGAGGTGGAATGTCGGTAAAACAGCGGTAAGCGATAGAGAACCAACCTCTTCCAAATGAGAAAACACACACCTCCACTATGTAAAGCCTACCACTACCCATATAGCGGATGTATGTTGGCAATGGGTAGGATGGAGTTTGGTTGTAAAGTGGCTTGCAGATATGCAGTGATTGTGGGAAGACTAAGGCAGCTTAAACAGCTTATGCTATATAAGATTTTCCAATTGTGCACTGAGATTATTGGCAGCCTGAACTAATGATATTCTTGATTTCTTCTAATAGATTCCCCCTAATGTTTGTACATTCTTGTGGCTGTGGTGCTTGAGGCATTTTTTTAGTAGGACTACAATTAGAGAAACTACAAACCAAGAAAACAACTACAGCTATGACACACTCACCAGTCAGAGGCTAGTTAAAGGATAGAAATTTCCAGGGAAATGGGGATCAAAACCACACACACACACTAATGAATGTAATGTAATGTAGCGTGATTGAATCCACTCTTCATTCACACATCCAATTAACTGTTTTTAAGCTTTCACGCATCCCTGCAGCACTGGGGTATTTAACTGCCTGTGATCTCAGTTAAGAAAAGGCTCAATCATCCAGGACTGCTCAAATCTGAGTTGATGTTTAACTTAATCTAAACACTGTTGAAAACATTGTGGTCCTGCTAAGTGGGAGTCGAAAATTCATTCTTTTCTTTCAAAGGACTTAATATTTTCATACTGTATGAAACAGTTATGTGTAATAAGAAAGGAACTGCTTAATGTGAGATACTGTCTAAATCAGCTGCCCCTTCTCCTCTTTGTGGAACCTCTTTTTTAGCATTTTTCTGGGTTTTTTTTTATAATTGGCACACTGCCCTCATGGGTACTATTTTGTTCAACAACAGGAGGCAGCTCTTTTAGCAGAAGTGCTCTGATAAACCCACATCTAACATATTTATGAGCTTTATAAGGTGTTAATTTGTGAGTGTTGTGTTTATACCTTTCTGTTTCTAAATGGCAGAAAAACATTTTAGGTGTTTTTGGCTGGTTTTGGCAAATAATTTGTGCAAAAACATCCATCTACTGCAGTGTCTGTATGTGTGTTTATTTCTTGGTTCTTAATTTTCTTTCCAGTCTATGCTTTCTTTTTTCTTGTTTCTTTTACATCTTGCCCCTAAATAGAGTCCTAAAGCCTCATTTCATTCAAGTTGAAGCCTGCGTCACAATTTAAAATTGACCACACATTCTACCTGATCTTGACCATTTCTTTGCAAGAACATAAATGCAGGCTGGTGGTTCCAAGCTTCATAGAGAACTTCCCACAGTTCTTCTGAGCACCTATCCAGAATCTACACTGAACTTAGAGGCTATGCAGATGGTTTGCGGAGCAGATTTGCTGCAGAATGCATGTTTGTAGTTGCTACGCCCAGGGGTTAAAGTGGGATTATGCAGGTGGGGGAACCATAAGATCTCCTGTAGCTGTGAAGTGGAGGTAAAAAATACTTCCAAACTATAAAAAGTAGATCTGTACTCCTTGTGGCTGTAATCAACTGACCTGTGCTACTGTTGGCTCTGAGGTTTGCATGTTTTGTGGATCTAACCATCTGTATTCTACAGCTCATATGTGGATGCTGCATGATCTTTCATAATTGCTTTAAAGCAAGGGGCAACCTCTGCTCAAAAATGGGGCCAATGTGAAGATGGCAAAAACTAGTTCTTCTAGGACGGCTTCAAAAGCAAGTCAATCCCATGTTGAAATGGCTAACTTTACAGCATTGAAAAGAATATTTATAGCCTGCTACAAAATGATTTTGGCATATATGGATAGTTTTCTTCACAAAAACTTTTAGTGAGGTGAATTTTTTTTAAACTTATCCACCTGGATACTGACTTCAGTCCCAAGTCAAGTGCATTCTAATAGTAAAGTCTAAAAAGCAAAGAGAAACAGGATTTGTTTTGCTTCCTAGCAAGGTAATGAAAATTGTGCATCACTATCAATGCAGCACAATATTTGTTTGGTTTCACCTAAAAACACTGATCAGGCTCTATCCAAGAACATGCATAGCTATGCACATAGCTGTGCATGGCTTTTTAGCAAGTCAGAAATACACAATAGTGGCAGTAAGGACTAAAGTATTATAGTTTTACTACTGTTTACGTTCACTGCCACCATCTTGGATTGTTAACTCATGGTTGTTGGGGATGCTCCGGCTTTCCAAGTTGGAAATTGAAGGGGCAATCCAGATAAAAATTCCAACTGGAAACTCAGAAATTCCGACTTCATCTGGAACGCACTCTAAAGTCTCGTCTGTTTGTGTGGTGTTGGTGCATTTTGGAGCATTTATAATGGACTGTCTCATTAATATTGTAATTTGCTGTGAGGTACAGACCATCCAAGAAGTTTGTGCTTCAGTTTTGGTAAATGAAATTCTAGTGTTTTATTAGTCCGTTATTTAACATTAATTAGCTGTGACTCTATAGTGTACTGGTTTACACATTTGCCTAACATATGAAAGATCCTTGATTCAATCCAGGAAGGAGACACAAATCTCTTTGGGGTTGTGTCAGGAAAGGTGTTTATGGTTAAAAAATCTGCAAGATCAAACATGCCAATCTACCTGCTTTGGTGACCCCTTGTGAATAAGGGAGCAGCTGAAAGAGCTTTTTCTGCCTAGCATTAATTAGCTGAAATGTGTGTCTGTGCATTGCACCCATAGAGTTTTTGAAAGCAACTTGCTAACCAAGCTTTATACCATTGACTGATAATTTAGGACTTTATTGTTTCATCTGTATGAGGCAACTTCTGGCTCCCAAAAAACAATAACATGGTTCAAGCCAGAAGGTTGAAACTTCCAAATGAGTCCAAAGCATAGACTGTATAAAAGGTGGATGTAGCTACCATGACATCATACACTGGTTTCTGCAGTCCTCTTTTGAAGCCTCAAGATTATAATTTTCATTGTTGCCATCTTGGTTTCAAAATCCCAGATGTGACAATAGAGGTGGATTTGACTGTGAAACCCCTTGCTCATTGGCTAATGACTTGTCAGTCACAAGTTGTTAACCAGTTCTATAGGACCAAAGTCTTTTTGCAGCCACAGCTATCGCCATCTGGTGGCCTTCAGACAGAATGCAGGTTTAAGGCATTTCTGCACTGGCTTCATTTTTCTGATTTATAAGCTTCGTTCATCTTTTATATGGTCTGTGGTCCAAAACCAATGGGTGATGTCACGGTGGCTACATCCATCTTCTGTTCTTTCTGTGATATAAAGGTTGAATTGGGTGAGTGTTTACAATAAGTACATTTAAACTGATGATGATCTTTACAAAGAGTCTTTACATAAAGTGGCTAAATGACAGTTAATCTGTCTGTAGTGGTTGCTGTCTAATAAATTAATTCAGTTCAATTCAATTTTATTTATATAGATCACAACAACAGTCACCTCAAGGTGCTTTATATTGTAAGGTAAAGACCCTACAATAATACAGAGAAAACCCCAACAATCAGACGACCCCCTATGAGCAAGCACTTGGCAACAGTGGGAATGAAAAACTCCCTTTTAATAGGAAGAAACCTCCAACTGAACCAGGGTCAGGGAGGGGCAGCCATCTGCTGAGACCGGTTGGGGGTGTGGGGAGGGAGACAGGACAAAAGACACACTGTGGAAGAGAGCCAGAGATTAATAATAACTCATGATTAAATGCAGAGTGGTGTAAAAACACATAGTGAGTGAAAAGAGGTGAGAGAAGGAGAAACACTCAATGCATCATGGGAAGCCCCCAGCAGCCTAGGCCTATTGCAGCGTAACTAAGAGAGGAACATCAGTTCATAAATCATATTTGAGAAGTAGCACAAACACTGCATGTGCAGTGTGCACCTTGATCATTTAATAGCATGGAGTGTGTTATCCTCACATGTTTATTAACTTAAAAGCTGCTCCTTTGGCTGATTGCTTTACTTAAGTCCTTCAACTTGATGGTTTCATCCAGCCTAAAACCAAACAATCCTAACTAAGTCACTTTCTGTTCTCTTTAGAGTGAGCTCTTTCATGTTTGCATTATATGAAAACTGTATTTGGGGCAGGGCACTCCCTCGCCCTACCCCCCTGCACACGTACCTCTGCAAACCTATCAGCAATCACTTTGGCTGGGTTAAAAATGAAGCAATTGTGAAACATGGAAGTTAATTCCAAATAATTTCCTGGGGCTCTCCATGGATTTGGATGAGTCCACCAAGGCCTGGACTGCTCTAACAGAGACTAATAACAGTGTGTTCATCCTTTCCTTTCCTACATTCTGCTCCCTTCATTCTCTACTGTATAAAGCCCCTTAGAGGCTTCAGGCTGCACTTAACCCAACAACATACTTAGATTATGCATTTCCTGAAACAGCTTTATTGCAGCAGCTACTGTAAATCATAATGATTTTTTTTCTCTTTTTCTTGATCTGGAGATTATACAACACCTCTGTCTCACTCACTCCAGTTTTCCTCAGGGAATATTTAACAAGATTTGAGCAGTATGAGAAGCTGACGTCAGTACTGATGGCAGGCCAGTCCAACCATCAACCACCTGTAGTCTGTTTAATCCTAAACCATGACGGATGTTCATATAGGAATATTTTTGACATTTAAGCACTTAACAAAATCCTTTATCCTGAGTGACAGAGGGTGACTAAGTAAGCATGAATCTTGTGTAACACAACTACTACAAACATGACATGCAACCAAAATCAGAAGATCAAAGGTAAGTTTGAGCAAAGAAGCCAAACCTCTGAAATAACCTTTCAGAGGTTTCAACCAAAATTAGGAGAAAATATAATTCTTGAAATCTGAAGCTGGTGTTGTTGATGACTCTGAACCACTTTCTATTTGTTGGTTTACAGACACATATTGCCAAAACATCAAGGTTCAAAACCTGATCTACATTGGAGCAAGGTTACGGTTAGGGGGGTCTGCTAAAATCTGCTTATCTGTCAAATTCCACCAAATCTCATTAAAGTTAGACCTTTTGCAACAAATCTGGGAGTTGTTTTTGAATTCTTTGCCACTGATAAAACAAATTAATGCTATCTTCAGAACTGGCATTTTCCAGCTATGGGTCCTTGCAAAGTTTAAGCTGCTCCTCTCTGTCATGATAAATGTACTGTAGAACATTATTCAACTGTATTTTAAATAAATAACATAGGCATATTTAATAATAATAATAATAAACTAAAATCTTAATTCTGACCAGTCAAAAGTCTTATAGAAGAACACAAATAAAATGGAAAACTGTACTCTTTTGTCAGTTCCAAATAAATAATGTAGATATTAATATGAAACAAAATATCAAAAAACTATACTGTATCATTTCCTTTGTATAGATTCAAACTGTTCTAAATTGTTGGGAAACAATCCCACAAATAAATAGACAAAAACAAAAAAACATTCTTTATATATCCTCAGTTCAAATGGAGGAGGTAAGTCAGCGGGCAGGCTTTGTTCCAGAGTGAGGGTAACAGCACAGCAGAGAGTGGGCGGGCAGATGTAAGTCCTGAGAGTATTGACTTTTATGAAAGCTGCGACAGTTGCAGGAATTAGGACAGGCTGAGACCTGGAAAGTCCACAAAGCCAAACAGTAGAATTCTTCTGGTGGGTGAGCAGGTTGAGAATCAGGGATTCTAAACAGGAGATGAGAAGCAGGAGTTGTTGTTCGGTCAAGTTTTCGTTAACATTTTCTGTTGTCATTTTGTCTTTTATCTTGCTCATAATCCTAAGGGCCCCATTTTATCCACTGTCTGGTGCCTGGCGAGTACAATAAAGTTGACATCAATTTAATTTCACATCCGCTTTCACAAGCCACTGTTTCTGCAGGTCGTGCACCTCTCGATTTTTGTAACCTGGCATGTTGTGCCACTGCCGCCACAGCCGGGTGTCTATGTTTACTGCCATTTTAATATCAGTACAGAAGCTCAGAGATTCACTGATTATACAGATGGAGATGTTGCAACAGTTTGAAAAGATGAGACTGTGTGGAAAAAACTTTGAAAAAAATAAAACAAACTCTTCCGGTTTTGACTTCTCCTTCTATACCAACACTGATGTGGAGTTTTTGTCTGAGTGGCAACACCGATCATTCAGGAGAATACTGCAGTGGGTACCTACGCTGTAACAGTGAGTCTATATGGATGTGGCTGTGTGATGATGTCACTGTGCAAAACAACCAATGCTGTGAGTATAATGGGGCCCTAACATACTGGTGTATATGGCTGCAAAAGCCCAAACATTAGTGCATGTGTTGCTGCCTATCCCCACTGTGATGGGGTGTGAAAAATATAAATAAATATAAAAAATTAAAATATAATGAAATAATAATAGTGGTATGTGGTTATGTTTGAAATATCTATCTTTGACAGTCTTACCAACATAGTGGTAGCGGTCTGTGGAAACCATGGATAAGACCCCTGCATAAGACGCCTGCACAAATCCCAGTTAAAGCCTTGGCTTCACCGTGTATGAAAGTCAAATTTCACACTAACTGTGGAATTACAGTGATACTAAAAGTTTCATTGTCACCACCCGAGCTTCAGGTTTCAAAGATCTTTCAAAAATGTTGATATGAACAGAAGTAGATAAGTTGGATTTACTTCTTTTGGCCCACCAGCACTGCACACTTCTGTATACGCATTCACGCCTGTTAGAACAGTAGTTATTTCATGGTATGTTGCCCATTCTTCCATCTGGAAGTCTCATTATAAGTGCCAGGCTTGAAGGGAAAAGAAAGAGAAGAGACAGCTTTGTGACAGTGGCCTGTCAAACACACACAAACGCACAGCTCTGGTAGAAATAGAGTTGGCCTGTGTGTGTGCCTGCATTGGCCGGGTTGAGTGAGCCTCTAATCTGTGAATTGAAAACACAAAGATTCCTCAAAAGAAGTAGTCATGCCAGCAGGCTGAGACTGTTATTGTCTTTGTTACTTTGGGACTGTGTGGAATTGGCAAAAGCACCATCTCATCGGCATCTACAGAGGCCTGCGGGTGTTGCAATGTGTGTATATGTGTGAATCTGCATACAATATGTGTCACATGTGCGACAATGCAGACACTGAACTTAATTGTTTTCTTCTCAGCATGTTCTCAGAATGATGTGGCTTGTTGTTTTTGTCCGTGTGTGTGTGTGTAGCTGTGCTCATGGCACAGGCTGTCCTGGCTGTGAGCGTTCAGTGGGAAGCACATTCCACTGATGCAAACAGCCAATAAAGCCAAAGCTGTTTTCTGACAGATTTGTTACCAACAGAGTTGATAAGTACCTTTCACTAGCTGGCTGACTTTATGTTTGACATCTGAGGTTCTGCTGATGCTCTTATTAAATTACTGGCTTGGAGAAAGAGCCACATTTAAAGCAGTCTAAAAATTTCAGAGATGGCAGTGGTATTTTATTCGCAACCTGCACTGCTGTTTTTAGTCATTATCACCTACACCAAGGAGGTGACACTTTGGCTGAGGCCTTGTTTCTGCTGTTATTTGTCAATCATTCAGTCAAGCAAGAACACATTACATTTTTGGTGCAGATCTGAATGGGTTTGATATTTGATATTTCCAAACCATATATTTTTGATGATTATTGTTGTGAGTTTACATATAATGGAAGAGTTGGGCTGGTTGCCCAAGTGAAATTCTGGTTATTTTCCTTTCCATTTGAATTAATAAATCTTAGAAGAAATTCTGATTGAAGGGATTCTGATACTTTTACCAAGTATCAATTCATTATCATAAACTCTAAGACTGTCAACAAATAAATTCTAAATTGGATTAAATTGGATTAAATAATCAAATATTTTTTTAAAAAAAGATTAAATTGTAAAAATTAATAATTAATTATGGAAAAAAATCATCACCTCCAGCATCTTTTTAAAGTGCTTTGAGTGCGCCGGGAGAGTAGAAAAGCGCTATATAAGAATCAGTCCATTTACCATTTACCATCTCTTTGTCACCTGAGTGGCACAGAAGCTGGATAACTATCAGAAAGGCTGTTAGCCACAGTGCTGCTGGGGAGTTAAAGCACTATCCACACACAGCACCACATACTGTATGTGCTGTGGTGCTTCTGACTTCTGACATGTCACTGCAGCTGCAGAGAGGCAGAGCAGTGAACGATTTAGCCTACCTTAATTAGGGAACATAAGTGATTATTAGTTGAGCAACTAAAAGTAAACAGTGTTAAGTAATAACTTTGTCTGCCCTGTAAATTCTAATTAGTTAATCTTATTAAGAAAAAGTTTGCAAACTGATTACTTTAAAAAATAAGGGGCTCGGGTGGGTACCTTGTTGGACTGGTCATCGTGCACTGTTGGGGGCATGCTGCTGCGCCCGGGTCGTGCTGGCTGGTCTCCCTCTTGGGCTTCGTGTCTGCTCGCTGTCCCTCGGCTTCTGTGGTGCTGTGGGCCTCTCTCTCTGGGTGGCCACGCTGCCCCCCCCCCCCGAGAAAAAAGAAAAAAAACAAGTGGAATATAAAATTTATGTTGTACTAACAAAGGTTTTTTTTATTGTAGTTTGCGTACACTCAAGTTTAAGTAACAAAAAAAACTAAACAGCATACTTAATATTTTAAGTCAGATGTACTTTTGAGTTAGTAAAGACTAGTTTTTAAAACAGTCATTCTGAGTAATGTAAAAGTTTCTGCAACATATGATTTCTTAGTTGTATTTACTTGAACAGGTGTCTCATTTACTTGTCAAAACCATGCAAACTAATTGCCTTAGAAAAAGGAAGTAAGTTCTATTGTATTCAAGTGCTTCAGAAATTCATAGAGATAAATAAAAACAGGTCCATTCCCCTAAAATAGTCACATATATACAATACATATAATAAAAATAAAGGTAACAACACATTTCAACGTATAGTAATATGCATATTTTTAAAACATTTACACCAGTAGAGGTATCAGTACAAGGACAGTATGGCAATTACATGTGACATTTTTTTGGTAACATCATTTGTAGATGACTCCCAAATGCCAGAAAACAGGTTCAGTCTTCCAAGTTGGCATTGTTTACATATAAAAAGTCACAAAGCATAATTTAGTTTCACGTGTGATGAATTTAAACCATTTCAAAACACTGTGCAGACATTTATTTGGTTACATTCAAAGTTTGAAAGTTTGTAATTCCAAAAGCCCAGCAACAATCTTTGAATGAAGCTGAATGTGTTTTTCATGGCTTTATCATATGCAAGGTTAAAGCATTAAACAGCCCAATCAAGAGGCAAGGTACTTGAGATATGTTCTTGAGACCATCCATTAAAAAAAACCCTCAAATATGATGGCAGTAGACCTTGGATCAAGGTGGAGAGGATTTGGAGAGACTGTCACACCACCCTTAACAGACCCAGGCCTCCTCACTCTCAGAAGCCTCTTTACAAGTAAATAAAAGCAACAGATGATCAGTTATTAGATAACTGTTCAACAAAGGTTAACAAAGGTTTAAAAAATAATTAAAGAGCCAGGTGAATGTTATGATTTCATACTGTTTTACCTGATCAGTTGTTATTCATCCACTTGAGTCCAGGAACTGAGGTAGGTAGGTATCATGGTTGTATATGAATGAAGTCAACTGTGATTTGGTACTTCCTCTTTGGGAAAAATCCTCCTTCCTGTCTGTGTAGAAACCCTGAAGTGTTTTACAAAAAAATGAAAGAAAAAACAAAAGGAGTAAAAGTAAAAGCAGCCACTGTCCACCTTCATGTTGAACTCATATGTATATGATCAGAATTAATCTTTTCATCTAACTCTCAATAAGGCCTACAGATCAAAAAGACACTTCCTTGCAATTCTGTGTGCTCCTTTTTGGTGCAATTATAAAAACTTACCAGCGCTGTAGACATTATGAAGGTCATCACCATGCAGTCAAGCATTTGCATTAACTGGCAATGAGTATTACAAATATGTCACATCACATTCATACCATCTGTCTCTAAAGTGCCCAACACTCTGGTTCACACAGTCTTTCTTATTCTTGGATCTGTATTGTTTCAGTGAGAACAGATGTCTTTACCTGGTCATCGCAGGCACACAGCTTTGCCTGTCACCACAAAAGCTTCATCAAACTTTAGATTTATGAGGGGCAGGCTCGTGTGCAAGAGTCCCAGGGACAAAAATATGGAGCTGGAATCATATAAAAGTTAACCTTTACATTTTTTGTCTTATCAGTATTATGATGATGTAGGATAAAACCCAGAATCTGTTGCTTTTTAGATTGACATCCATTCATAGCCCCATCAACCTGAGAAAAGGTCAAATAAAAATATTTTAAAATATGTATTGAGAGTATTCTAGCAGATTTCTCATATTCTGGGTGTTATTCTGTTGATATTATAGAGCGATCACTATCAGTCTGCTGGCTGGCTTTACTGCAGCTCCTTTTTTGTCCCAATGTAGTCATACTACTTTACATATTTTGTCTAATAAAATGAACTGAAATACAAGTAAATGATGGCAACTATGCTACAAGATGGTGTTGTTAAGTGATTAATAACAGTCTGCTGACTGGATTACTGGAAAATACAGATGTGATGTATTATGATAATCAGCTGACCACTACTGACCAATAGAGGTCATCACATGATAGTTCCATGTCATTCACAGCTCTAACCTTCTGCTCATACTTTTTTCATCCTTTTTTTTTCCTGGCAGTTCCACATCATATTAGATTCCAATTAAAAACTTGTCTCTTTTTTCACTTTCCCATCTGCCTCGCTCATGTCTTCTGTTTCCCCCTCCTCTCTCTCTCTTCATGCTGCTGTCAGTTCCTGTAAGCAGACAGGCCTGTGTTGTGTTTGGGCCATGCAGGGCAAAAGCCGCCTGACTCACAAGCTCTCGGCTGTTGAGAGGGAGAATGTCACTGCACATTGGGTTGCCTTCATGTTACACAAGTGCACACACGCAACAAACAAACATACAGGGGGGAAAAGTGCACGTGCATACTCACAGCACACAGATAGTACTCACACGGAGCAAGCCAAGCAAATCCCACATACACACATGCGCACGGTCACACTGGGCCGAGGCTATTTTTAGCCTGGCTGCTTGTATGCAGAGTCATAATCAACAGGAAATCCACATGAAGATGCAGCATATTTTGGCGTGTTGTGATTGACCGCTGCTGTTGGACAGGGATGGATTCATGCTGTCACCTCTGACGGGTCGAGGATGGAGGGACCAAGTGGTGTCAAAGCCATATCTCACTCAGTGCAGTGTCAAATGTGTGGAGTGTTGGATTCAGAGTCTGTCCTTCTTTTTCTTAATGCAATCTGAACATGAGTGACCCCAAGTGATGACATCTGTACACCTAAAAATGCAGATTTAGAATGACTCATTAGCAGTAAAGACATTGGTACACGGTTTGGTTCTGGACAGATGGGGGTCCAGAACATGCTTTACCAGCTTTACCACAGGCTTTTAAGGTGGCAGTAATTAAACCATTACTTAAAAAGCCTTTATTTGAGCCAACTGTCTTAGCTAATTATAGACGTATTTCTAAACTTCCTTTTATTTCAAAAATTCTTGAAAGACCAGTTGTAAAACAGGTGGGTGATCATCTGCAAAGGACTGTTTGCTACAGTTTATGACCATTTAATTTTTTCAGCAATTCTTCAATAAAAATGTACTGTATTGATAGGATGTAACAGCCTAACTTTTTGGATAAAAATGGTTAAAGAGATTTGCAGAAAAACTCTACTTTAATGTTCCCAGTGTAAGCATTTATAATTTGATCTAATATCAGTCTTCATGCCTTTAGGCTTCCTGACAGACATGATTTAACTATAAAAAATGCAGGACAGCTTTCCAAGTCTTTTATGAATGTAAAATTTTACCAGAAAACGCAAACATATTACAAATGTCTAAACTATTGATATGCCGGTCAGCTAGATTTTAGATATTTCAGTATAGTTTTGGAAGGATGAGATATTTTAAATAAGGAATGTCAGGACAAAATAAGCCACTATGAATGGATCCAACACAGATCCAGACAGGATGAGCTGGAGCCAAACTAGATCCAGAACTGATCCGATCTGAATCCATGTGTCATAAAAGCAGACTCACAGGGAGACAGAATGAAACAAAAATGAGCCGTTTATTGAGGCTGATGTCCAAGTACAAAAACAAGAAGAACAACAAAATAAAAGGAAAACTGCAACTCACTGAACATAAACTGGAAAAAAAAAAAAAAATATATATATATATATATATATATATATATATATATATATATATATAACGCATGTATAACGCATTAATTAATTAACGCCGACAATTATTTTATCGCGCGTTAACGCAGTTTTATTATTATTATTTAAAGTCCGTTGCTCACTGGCTCTGAATACACAAAAAACATGGGTGGTAGGATGTACAGGCTTGGGATGGGCGTCATCACGCGTCTCAACCAATGAGAGCATAAGACTGCTGCGGCACACACATGAACCAGAACGTAAAAGAACTGGCGGGGACAGAAAAATGGAGAAAGGTATGAAACTCTTACATGGACATTTTCATTTTAAATC
>VUQS01068349.1:0-10170 GCA_015108495.1 Heterochromis multidens
ACAATCTTGTTGTTTTGTGTGTGTGTGTGTGTGAGTGAGAGTGTGTGTGTGTGTGTGTATGTGTGTGTGTGTCTGTACGTCTGTCACGAAATGTACTTGATATTGAGGGTGAGAAGCCGCAATAACGCCCCCCAGAATCCAGAGGCAGAGAGAGAAGGATCCAGGAGATCCGGGTAGTCCACAGCCCCCCAGAGTAGCGAAGATCCGGGGCCACACATTCCGATGACAGTCACGCGCCCACCTCAGCAGGAGAAGGAGGGAGGCCGCAGATGATGCGCCCATGGTCAAAGG
Organism: Heterochromis multidens; assembly: GCA_015108495.1. NCBI lineage: Eukaryota > Metazoa > Chordata > Actinopteri > Cichliformes > Cichlidae > Heterochromis > Heterochromis multidens. The sequence goes on from VUQS01068349.1 coordinate 292, forward strand.
CCGCGAGTCCCAGAGAACCAGAGGCAATGGGCAACCGGCCCCGCCAGAGGCCAGCCATGCACGCACACACTCACACATATGCACACCCAGGCCATTCGCTCATACACTCACATACCCACCCACTAGTGACACAGACACACACAAAAATACACGAAGACACACATGCACACACATAAAGGTTGTTTTTTTAAAGGATATACTGTATATAAAGTGAAATGAAATGCTTGTCACACAGAGATTAGCAGCTTATACTATCCATTTGTATCTTCTCTTCCCGCCAGAGAGATGATCCACTGTGACTCCTGCCTTTCTTAAGGCTTTCTGTGACTAAAGTCAAATTAATAATAACCATAAAGAACATTGACAGAGCAATGCTTAAACTGATTACAGAAAACTGCAAACCCCCAACCGGTCGCGGCCGATGGCTGCCCCTCCCTCAGCCTGGCTCTTCCTGTTAAAAGGGAGTTTTTCCTTCTCACTGTTGCCAAGTGCTTGCTCATAGGTCGTGTGTTTGTTGGGTTTAGTTTGTAATATTGTATGGTCTTTACCTTACAATATAAAGTGCCTTGAGGTGAATTGGTGCTATATAAATAAAATTGAATTGAATTACATTAAACTTTAATATAGCTCTCTTTATGTAGAAAAATGTGTGATTTTTTTCAGTCAAAATAAAAACAAACTGTTCAGTAGTAAAAACAATATTAGGAGGGCACAGCATGTAATTACAAATGCACTATTAATTAACATTTACATGATCTGCATCAGATATGTTTATTATTTGTTTTTTGCAAACATTCTGGCGATGCGTTGCTTTGAATTGTGAGATGGCATTATCTCCTTTCCTTTTATGCAGAATGGTCCAGTGTATGCTGTGTTTGAAGAGGTATCAAAAAGAGGCATGAGGCACCTTCCTTTAGTATTCAAAGAATTCGACCAGCCCTTATTATGGCTGCCATGCAGAAACACTTGTGGTCACTCAGTCAGGAAGTCACAAAGACAAACAGGAAGACACAGACAGAGGAACAGAGAAGGCAGAACCAGAGACATAAAGAGTAAAAGAAAAGCCGAGGAACATTACAGAAATAATGGGAGTGAGGGCAGATTAGTTTCCAGTTGTATAAATAATTTTTGTAACAGAAAATAATCTGATATTGTAGGCAGCACCACCTCCCACACATACACAAAACATTACTGCAATGCAATTTTCATTTGCCTCTTTTTAAATTATAAGTGCATCTTTCCCACTTTATGTTGCTTTCTATATTTAAAAGCTTCTACCATATAGCATTCTTTACTTTTGGCAAAGTAAGATAAAACTCGTCTTCCATATGTCAACATGTCTGGTGTTTCTGTTCATTTTGTTGCTTTTGTTCTGACAGCCTTTCAGTGGTTGAGAAATGACACACAGGTGAAGGTGATGGCCTTATGACCCCCCCACCCCAACTGTGTGTCTGCACCTACAGCAGAAAACACTCAGGATTCGAGTGGACGGGTTCCTTTTAAATTGGAGTGGCATCTGGGTTTATGAGCCCTCAAGCTCTGACATGAGCTTTTTTTCTGTCTTGAAGATCAAATTTCACCTGTGCATCCAGTTTTTCAAGCTAGACCTGGCCTAATGACAAGAACCACCACGTGTTTGTTTTCAGGCATTTTGTGAAGCAGATGCACAGCTGCTGCTATTTCAGGACAGTGCAGATCCTGTCATGGAGGCAAATAGATTCAATAAACATTTCCCAAAACGACTTTAAGGTCCTTGTTTAAGACTCTAGCATGTGATTTCCTTTGTCTTGACTGGCACATTTCAGTTAGTTCCCTGGGTAGGTTGTGATGCCTGCTTGTGCAAATACTCAGAAGGGAGCCACTTTTCAGACAGCCCGCTTCCATTTTTAAATTATGGGAGGAATAATTGTAGTGGGATGATTTTGGATGTTGTAGAGGTTAATAACAGTGTGATCATGAACTTCTAAATTGAGCCATAAATATGCCTGTTATCAACAGGGGTTCAGTGGTTCAAAATTAAAATACACTGCTGTGAAACACCAAGTTTATAGCTGCACTAATCAATATTTTAATATCAACAAAAAACCTAATGATTATGTCTAATATGAAAGGGGTGACTTGTGATGACACACACACAGGAATTAGCAAACAATGTAGCTGTTCCCATCAGCTCTACAAATTGTTTTAGTATCAGTTAAATGGGAGTTATTATGCTTTATTTTTTTGATTATACGAGAGTAGCTTTGCATGAGTCGCAGTTCAAAAAAATCATTTTGTAATCTGATACTGGACTTTCCAGTTCTGTCTAAAATGAACAATTTTAGCTCATTTCCCACTTCCATTGAAGACAGCTTTCTTCTGATTGGCTGCATCCTAAACAGAAGGTTTGAACAGCAGGTAGGTGGGACTTATGTGTCCTGCTGCAGAACCCCAAATTCACTTGAGTTTCAGGGCACAAACTGGTAGAGAGCAGGTAGAGACCAGAATTCCTGGTTCCATCAATTACAGCAAGTTGTCCAGGTCCTGAAGGAGCAAAGCAGCTCCAGGCCATCACACTACCACCACCATGTTTGACTGTTGGTGTGATGTTCTTTTTATGAAATGCTGTGTTCGTTTGATACCAGATGTAACGGGATTCAAACCTTTGAAAAAGTTCAACTTTTGTCTCATCAGTCCACAGAATATTTATCCAGAAGTCTTCAAGATGTTTTTTGGCAAATGTGAGACGAGCCTTTGTGTTCTTTTTGGTCAGCAGTGGTTTTCTCCTTGGAACTCTCCCATGGATGCCATTTTTATCCATCCTTTTTCCTACTATTGACTCATGAACACTGACCTGAGAGAAGTGAGGCCTGCAGTTCTTTAGATGTTGTTCTGGGTTCTTTTCTGACCTGGCCATTGATGTGTTCTTAGAGCAATTTTAGTAAGCCACTCCTTGGAAGGTTCACCACTGTTCCAAGTTTTCTCCATTTGTGGATCACGGCTCTGACCGTGGTTCACTGGAGTCCCAAAACCTTTGTAGCTTTGGAAAGGGTTACAAATGGCTTTGTAACCCTTTCCAAACTAATAGATGTCAGTGATTTTGTTTTTCATCTGTTCTTGAGTTGCTTTAGATCGTGGCACAATGTGTTGCTTTGTGAGATCTTTTAGCCTACTTCACTTTGTCAGACAGGTTCTATTTAAGGGATTTCTTGATTCAACAGGCCTGGCAATGATCAGGCCTGGGTGTGGCTAGTGAAATTGAACTCAGCTTGTGGTTAATCACGGGGGTCAATTACTTTTTCACATACATGTAAGCATGATGACAAATATGCAAAAATTGTACATTTGGCCCATTTTAAGCCAACAGTTTTGATTTTCTTATTGATACTTCTTACCCTGACTAAATCGTTTCAACACCTGACAGCCCATAGATAAGTTAAAGTAGTTAGTGAACACAGATTAGCACCAAACAAGCTAAAGAAATAGCAGGAAAGTAAATATTTATGTCTAGGGTTAGGCTAAGGTCACTTTACAGTTTTAAATCTGTGTATTATTACAGTAACTTCCTTTCCCAATGTTGCAGGTTAATTAAAAGAAAAAAGCTACCAGCTACATGGTGTAAACAAGCATTTAGCTACACAAGCTAAAATGATAGCAGCAGCTTTAATAATCTTTTAGTTTCTCCTAACTGCAAGTAAGGTATTTCTGCTTCAAAAGGCAGTAAACAAGATGTACTTGTTTTGCTCTTATAATATCTAAAAAGCGAACTCACCCACAGCTGTGTATTAACGCTAGCAAGGGAAGAGATTTCAACAGACTGTTACATGTTGGCACCTAGAAAGACTGATTCTTGCCACAAATAGGGCAAAATAATACTCTTAACAAAGTATTTACAAAAACCACACTTGCCCCAAAAGTTTTTGCTTTTAAGAGCTCATTTCATTTGTTCCAAAGCTTCTCTTTGTGATGAATTTGAAAAGTATTGTTTCATTAACAGGTTATTAAGTGCTAAAGGGGCGTATGTTTGGGGGCATCTTTCTGTTGACTGACACATCTCTCTCATCTCCGCTGTGTTCGTTTCACTTTGTTTCTGCTTGTTCTTTTCACCTCAGCTCCACTCTCACAATTTGGCTTTTCCGACTCCCGACAAGGATGGAAGCAAAAATGCAAATTGGAACTGTACATCATCTGCACTTTGTTCACCTCCAAACAAGACGAGCGAGGCAGCCCCCTTCCTGCTTTGACAAAGGCTCCTCTTTTGTGCTCCAAGTCAGGCGTTTAATGAGGAATTGTAGCGGAGACAAAGACACAACAATGCAAGTCAAAGAAAAAGCCAATTTTCATGACGGTGTCATTTTTACAGCGTATCCAGTCCAAATTATTTTTAAGATGATTTATTCAAGTGACATGTAGAGAATATAACTTGAACTGGATTTACGTTTATACCTTGCTTGTAAAACGAATCCCATGTGTCTTTGTAATCACTGTTGCTTTTCCTTAACATCCGGTGTATTGACTTGTCTAGTGATCTTAGCTAAGAACTCCTGTTTTTAGAAGCTGACATGCCTTGGGCCCTGACATGCCTGAAAAATGACAACTGATGCTGATGATGAAACACTTGTGCCTTTTTCAAGGATTTTACACATCAACCAAGCAACCAAGTGTGAACCTGCACCATCTGGGTGGAAGCCAGTGCTTCTTATACTGTAGTGCATAATGTGATATAAGCAGTGATGAATCCAGTGCACTCAGACCAATGTGCTTCATGGGCCGAGAAATGAAGCATCCAAAGCAGTTTTAGTACTTTGAATATCTTTGTCTAAGTGCTTCTGTCCCTCTGCACTTCTCTTCCTCTTCAGGATGACCATCAACGCAGAGTGCCAGCTGCAGCTCCATAATTTCCCAATGGATGAACACTCCTGTCCTCTCGTCTTCTCTAGCTGTGAGTATTGGGATTAGTATGCACACAGACATGGAAAACACACATAAGTATGCAGATACTTGTGTCTATACACCTGCTAGGGCAAGACTTTTAAAGCAGGCGGGAAACTTCCTGGAGAAAAATTGGAAACCAAACAGAAAGTGAATTAAAGGCTAAGAGAAAAAAGTGCTATCAATCAATCAAACTTTATTTGTATAGCACCTTTCATCTAGGCTAGCGCAGTTCAAAGTGCTTCACAGATGACTGAAAGAATGAAAACACTGAAGAAGCAATGGACTTATTAAAAACACTAGAGTACTAAAGCATCACTCAGTGATGGATGTATCTGTCAGGGCTGGGTCTTTTTTCCTAAATATGAATTTGAGTTCATATAACCGATTAATTTTTTGTGGTAAACACACGCACACAACCTCAATAACTTAGGTGACATGTAGAAAAAGAAAAAGCTGCTCCCTTATTTGCAAGGTGTCACCACATATGGTCACCTCCCATATTGGTTTCTCTTCTATGGCTCCCTGCTCAATCCAGAATCAAATTGAAAATTATTTTCCTCACATAAAAGGTCTTGAATGACCAGGCCCCATCTTATCTTAAATACCTCCTAGTACCATATCACCCCAATACAGCACTTTGCTCTCAGACTGCTGGCTTTCTTGTGGTTCCTAGGATATTTAAAAGTAGAATGGGAGGCAAAGCCTTCAGCTTTCAGGCCCCTCTTCTGTGGAACCAGCTCCCAGTTTGGATTCGGGACACAGACACCCTCTCTACTTTTAAGATTAGGCTTAAAACTTTCCTTTTTAGATAAAACTTGTTAGGGCTTGATCAAGTGACCCTGAACCCTCCCTTGGTTATGCTGCAACAGGCCTAGTCTGCTGGGGGCTTTCCATGATGCACTGAGTGTTTCTTCTTCACTCATCTCTTTTCACTCACTATGTGTTTATACACCACTCTGTATTTAATCATTAGTTATTATTAGTCTCTGGCTCTCTTCCACAGTGTGTTTGTCCTGTCTTCCTCTCCTCACCCCCAAACAGTTGTCTGCCCCTCTTTGAGCTTGGCTCGGCTGGAGGTTTCTTCCTGCTAAAAGAGAGTTTTTCCTTCCCACTGTCACCAACTGCTTGCTCATAGGGGGTCGTCTGATTGTTGGGTTTTCTCTCTATTAAAGGGTCTATTGTAGGATCTTTACCTTGCAATACATAGCAACTTGAGGTGAATGTCATTGTTTGGCGCAATATAAATAAAACTGAATTGAACTGAAACACAGTGGGTTGCTCCACGTGTTTGATTTGGCACACTTTTTTTTTTTTTAACACCAGATGCCCTTCCTGACGCAACTCTAAAAGGATTTGTGTCTCGTGCCAGGATTACACCGAGGAGCTTTTGCTTGTTAGGTGAATGTGCAAACACTACACTATGTAGCCATGGACTTGGTTGAGATGTAGATAAACCTTAAAATTTCCCCAGAAGCTCAGACAGGTGCAATATGTTTTGAATGTGCAAAATGTTTCCAAAGTGGGCTAAAATCGTGCTGAAACTGATCCAAGCTACTAAGGAGTTATAAATGGATTTAGAGGTCCCACATGCACATTTAAGCAGGTTACTTTAGCATATGGACTGGCACTTATATAGCACCTTTCTACTCAATTTTGAGCACTCAAAGCACTTTCTGCTACAAGTCTCATTCACCCAATCATACACACATTCATAGTGGTTTTATCTATACCTAAGCACTTTTATCTAACATTCATACACACACTCACACTCTGATGGATGCACTGGGGGCAACTCAGGGTTCAGTATCTTGCCCCAAGGATACTTCGACACATGGACGGAAGGACAAGACGTCAGGTTATTAGACACTGAATCTCATCTTGAGTCAAGTAACCAAAAGGACGGTAGAATAGATCCTGTCTGTCTATGTGGTGATTCAGCAGGGATAATATTAAATGGAAACAGTTGCTAATAATTATTTGAAAGCGATACAGAATACCTGAGAGCCTCACACATTTTAATCTGGTTCATGACACTGATTTTTGTTTTCCTTTACATAAACAAAAGGTATTTCCTCCATAAATTGATGCAGGAAAAGTACAAAGTGGAGGACACAATGTGGGAAGTTAAAGGCCTGATCTTCAATATGTCCTTGTACCTAAACCGAACCAAATCGTTTTTAGTACCTAAACCTAAGCAAGTGAAAGTAGAAGCAAATGAAAAATTTTTAAAAAAATGACAAACCACAATGGTGCCCATGAGATGCAAATAGGATGTCCTGGCTGAGAAACTGTTATCTCTCAGCAGCTGATATTATTGCATCTGGTGTGTCAGAACGGCAGTGCCAAAGGACACCTTGTGCGTAATGGGGAGACACAAGACGCATCTGGCAAGAAACAACATTTTATCACACATTGTGATGAGAACTTGTTGGCCAGCCAGCTCAAATCTTCATGTGATCCAGTATTTGAAAGTGAGGTTGCTGGCACAAACACCATGGAACCTCCAGCGTCTCTGAAATGTTGCTTATACAAAGTGGTGTTGTGAGCATTAAAGTCACTTCAGACTGATGTAGCAAAATGAGCAGAAAACAGGTTGTTAGTCACTAAAAGCAGGTGTGGTATCATTACTATGCTGTTCATGGTGTCCTCCCATCACACAACATACAACTTCTGCAACTCTTCTGTCAGTGTGGTGCCTTTCACATGAGAGGTGGTGTGGAAGGCAAAATGAGCAGGTGATTGTTTCCCATGAAGAAAAAAAGTCCCAAACCATTAATAAAACTGCAGCATAAACACTAAACTGCTCTTATATCTTGGGAGATGCAGACTTTTGAGAGGCTGCAGGGTGTCCCCTAAGATGGGGTGTTCCAGTTTCAGAGGGAATCACTGATCAGGGGACTGAGGAAGAGCTACATATATGGAGAGAAATATTTAATAAGCCGGTCACACATTACTGCCAATGGAGCAAAGTGTTAACTGGTATTTACTGCAACCACATAGTTAAAGGAGCTGTTCTGGTTCTTTCCAACTGCATATTTTTATGATTAGCTCAAAATCTTATAATGAGCCTTGGTGCAGCCCCTCACTTCATCCTCCGTCTGAAACAACCCATTCATACCCATTCCTCCTCCCTTTAAGCCATCATTCTTCTGATTGGCTGCTCCTCCCAAGCAAAACATAAGCCCTCAGCAAGGCTTGTACAAATCATGGGGTCAAGATCTCTTTTCAGGGTTTCAAAGCATTTTACAATGTCATGAAAAGTATTATTATTGGCAGCTTCAGTCACATGGCACTGGACTGGACCTGCTATAAGATGTTTAAAGTGTAGAAAAATAGCCAGAAGGGAACAGCAGGAACCAGAAATGTAAAATTCATGTGATAATAACAGAGTGTGCCGCAATTGTGACATGTAAGACAAATTTTTGTGTTTCTCTCATAATATCCCTCACAGACAAAAGCACATTGTGTGCTTTTTCTACCCCAGACTGAAAAGCACTAAACACCTGAAAATACAAATGCAAGGGTGGTGCAGATTTTCTGGCACAATATCTCCATGCAGTCCCTTAGTAAACAAGGACAAACCCAATTTTATTGTTTAGCGGCTGTAAAAGGAGGCTGCTAATCCTCAGCAAATACCCTCTGTTTTAATTTTAATTCAATGGTCTGTTTGCAGTGAAAGCAGCTCTGCTGCTCAAGTTAGAGTCTTCCAGGGTTGCCTCATTTCTAAGGCATGTTATTTTAAAAAGTAATGGTTTTATTATTTAAATCTGAGCCATAATTTGAATTAAAACAAGTGTCCTCAGTATTATTATAAAGCTCTTTAAAATCCCCCAAAATTGCCATATGCTGAAGATGTATTATATTGTTTGATGATTTAACAATTTATTTGTTTCAAAGTTTATTTGTAAGTTATTTACCAATTAGCAATTGCTAAGTAAAGAAATGTATAGATACTGGTTCTCTTTACTATTTGCTCATCAGATGAAACGGGGATGGTGAGGACCGCAGCAGCATAAGCACAGATGCTACTGACTTTAGTGAATCAACAAGGTACTGAAACACAGCTCCTGGACTAGGCCAGTACAAAATCAAAAACCATACGGGACTTAAATTTGGTCAATATCCACTTCAAGGTTAGCATTTCATGCACATCTAGACTGCTTCCAGAGCTGCTACTATGCCATATGGACAAAGTTACTGGGCCACACCTCTTAATCTCTGAATTGAGGTGTTTTCAGTCCCATTACCGCAGGTGTATAAAATCAAGCACCTAGACATGCATCATTCCAAAGAGCTCACTGAATTTGAATGTGATACTGTAATAGGATGCATTACAGTACCGTTGCAACAAGTCAGTTGGTGAAATTTCTTCCATCCAAGATATTCCAGGATCAACTGTAAGTGGTATTATTGCAAAGCCAATCGAATTGTGTGATTTTAGCCATCACTATCTAGCTTTCCAAAGGAGTTCCCACTATATATAGGCTAGCTACACAAACAATTGTGATATAATAGTTGTCGGTGGTGTTTATTGTATTATCTTAAAGACCTCCTAGTACGATATCACCCCAATAGAGCACTTCGCTCTCAGTCTGCTGGCTTTCTTGTGGTTCCTAGGATATTTAAAAGTAGAATGGGAGGCAGAGCCTTTAGTTTTCAGGCCCCTCTTCTGTGGAACCAGCTCCCAGTTTGGATTCGGGACACAGACACCCTCTCTACTTTTAAGATTAGGCTTAAAACCTTCCTTTTTGATAAAGCTTATAGTTAGGGCTGGATCAGGTGTCCCTGAATCCTCCCTTGGTTATGCTGCAACAGGCCTAGGCTGCTGGGGGTTTCCCATGATGCACTGAGTGTTTCTTCTTCACTCACCTCTTTTCACTCACTATGTGTTAATACACCACTCTGTATTTAATCATTAGTTATTATTAATCTCTGGCTCTCTTCCACAGTGTGTCTTTTGTTTTT
>VUQS01068350.1:0-14102 GCA_015108495.1 Heterochromis multidens
AGACAGAGAAGGATCCAGGAGATCCGGGCCAAGCGCAGCCCCCAAGAGTACCGAAGACCCGAGGCCACACATTCCGATGACAGTCACGCGCTCACTCCAGCAGGAGAAGGAGGGAGGCCGCAGACGGAGCGCCCATGGACAAAGGCTGAGAGTCCCAGAGAACCAGAGGCAACGGGCAACCGGCCCCAAGCTTCTGGAACTTAACTCAATTGAAATGCTGTAAAAACAAAAACGATGCATAAGGAGACAATAGTTAGTTAAAATAATTCAAACTTGACAGTTTGATTAAAATAGTTGGTTGTAGCTTGTTTGAAAGATGCAATACCACTAGTCAAATTCCTGTATGACTGGAAAGGCTTTATTAGACAAAACTAATATTCTTCTGGTTAATGTTAGCTTACTTGCTGGCGTTGACAAATTGCTTGACGCCTTACGCTAGCTGACTAATCTTTACTGGCTTCATTGCTTCCTTATCAAAGATATTGAGATATTCAGATATTATCAGTTTTGTTTTTTTGTTTTTTTTGGATGGAGTTGTGTTGGAAGTTTTTGATAGCAGAGATTAGTGGACTTTATAAGGCTAGTGTAGCTTACTGTTGGTGCTGTAGGGGAAGTAAAGAGAGACCTTGAGAACACTAAAAACAATCAGGAGCAAACATAGGTCTCAGGCTATGGATTTTGGCATTAAATCCATTCCGCATTACAGGCTGTTTGAGGCAACCAAGAAAGATGAGGAAGGTCTCATTTATAAGTTATATTACAAACAAAGATTAAACTGATACAAAAATATGCAAGTAAAACAGGAAATATATGAGTCAGAATCCTTTTATATATTTATATGCTTTGATACGGTTTATTGACAACACTGCAAAAACAGATTGACAAAAGATTCACCTAGTGCTAACAGTCCATCAATGTTTAATTAAAATGAGATGCAATATTTTCCCCTTCACTCCCGTGTAAGGATGCAAAAACAACACAATACCTTCAGCTGAATCTCTCTCCAAATAAATGGCAAACAACAACTATGTGATGGATCGATGAGCAATGAATTGGCCAGAAGCATCTGCAAAGGGTATAAGGGTGACTTGCCAAATGATGACACTGTGATGCATTAAGACTGAAGCACTTGGACAATAAAACGCAATCACTGCACCACAGTCAGATCGCATCCATCCTCCACAAGTTTTTTTTGGAGGCAATTGACTTTTACACCCACTGGTTTTTCATCTCAATCTTTGAAGTGTGTTGCAAAAGAGTAGGAGGGAGCAGCACAAGACACTATCAACCTCTCCTTACCTGCAGCTCTATTCACCAACTCACAGCAAGGGGCTAATTATAATCTTTATCTCCCAACTGCCACTTCAAAGTGCCCCCATTGACAGCTGCCCATTGATATACAAATCACTGATTGAAAAAGAGGCAGCTGATATTTTCACTTCCTTTTATAAAAAAAGATATGACAGTATGCTGATGATATTATCCTTTTTCTCATTCATGCATATCCAGATTAAGTGGGAGGCAATGTGGTGGCTGTCAGTGCTGGCTTTTGATAGCAGTTTTTCTATTTACCCATCAAAACACTGAAAAACATCTTCAGTAATGAGCTGTTCCTCCCTCCCAAGCATAAAGACCCCAGCTGTCACAGCAAGGAGCGCGTCCTACACTTGTGCCTGCCTACTGTATAGTGGGCTGATGTGTGGCTGATAATGCCATCATGAGGATTAGTGTCTCTACAGAGAGCAGCCTCACTGCTGTTGTCTCACACCCATCACTTCCACTCTGAAGTTAAAACAAAGCCTCACCATGGAACAGATGACTCAGATCTTATTTTCTTTGATATAAGACTTGACTCAGTGACACTGACAGAACCAGGTCTTGCTGTGCTTGGTGGTTTTGTTTGAATGTATGCATTTCCAAATTCTGTGTGTAGAGGACTAAGGTGCAAATCCAAATGTTGCATTTGTGTTGAGAGAAATCGCATATGTACAAAATGCACACACAAGTTAATTCCTGATTTGATTCAGGGTTGTTGCATAGTCCCTTTCTTCACTCCATGCTGCTTTGATTTTCTAAGAGGTTATTTTCAGAATTCCTTTCTTGTTTTCCACTTCCTAGCAATATTTTACCCCAAAGGGTTGCAACATTATCAGATGGCTGTCTTTTCAGAGTAGGTGCAGGGAACTGAGCTAGACTTTTCAAAGACGAAAATGGCTTTGTTACAGAAAATTATTTTTGAGATCATAATGCAGATATGGTCCAAATTAGAAATGGTATTTTCATACAGCTAAGAAAGAGCAGCTATTGTAAAACCAATAGAGACTTTCTTTAGGATTTATTCATATCAGTTCTATCATCAACTTCTCTTGCCAGTCTCTTCTCCTCTTCCCTCTGATGGATGATCAGTCTTTTTATCTAGTCCTGTTTATTGGCAGGTATAGCTAGAGTGGATTGTGGTGTCTAACACTGCAGGGCTGCAGCCTTACATGTTCTTTTTTGGCTTTGTCAAGATTTATTAGCCCTCACTGGACTAATAAAGGCTGAAACATACCTTTTTATCAAAACAATGCTTTGTGACATTGTCAACAATGCCTACAGATTGCAATAAATCTCATTTGGTTCATTCTTTATGCCTATAAAAAATTATTTCACCATCAATGATGCTCAAATTATCCAGGAGTGTGCTGGTCATTTGTTTTTTGAACAGTGAGTGTTGTGCACTATGAATTCATACCCTACACTCATAATGTCTACATGAGGCTTAACTGTTACGTCTTGAGGAGTCTGAGGAAGCTGAGCTCTAGCACGTTCAACTGTAGACAAAGCAGCTAAGCTAAGTAATGATGCAATCAAGAACAGACTTTCCAATATTTCAAGTGTTTGATATCTTCACTGTCTGCAATATCTCTCAAAACTGTACTTGAAATTTTTAGTTTTAATGAACTGTTTCTAATGCAAAAACTGCAAATAATGCATCATTTTTCCTCAGGTCCTCATCCAGCAAACCCCCAGGCTGTGAGGGGAAAATCCCCCGTTCAGTGGAAGCACACACACCTGGGGGTGCGACCCGGCCAGTCAGCCAGTGAAATTTGCCCCTTTGGTGATGCTGGTGACTTTTCCGTCTTTGGCCTGTGGTGATAACATTGTGTGGATTGTGAATGTTTCTTGTACACGCAGTGGAGTTTTTAATCGGAAGTTTAATCATTTGATGCAAGTGACTATTTTTCTATTTGCATCATTACTATACAAGAATAATTCAAAGAACTGACACAGTTTGACGTCTTTGAATAAAAAATTCATAGAAAATAAACAAAGATGGATAAATGAAATCTGTTTTTTCCATGCTAATCTAGAAGATTTCAAATTTTGGACTTTAGCCGGGTTTTCGCATGCTTTATCGCAAATATGATCCCAGTCATGCCCCAGCTATATAGTAGTCTAAGGGCTTTATCTCAAGCACGCACACACACATGCACACACATCTCGTTCATAATTTTTATTGTTTTGTTGTGAGATACATAGACTAAAGTCTTGATTTTGTAAATTGATTTGTCTTTTAAAATGAAAAGTACTTTGTTTTGTTTCCATTTTGTTCATCATAAGAACTAAAATAATTAAACTGGCAATTTTAAACTAAAAATGATTCAATATCGTAAAAAGTAAAGATACGTTCTTTTAGAAATGTTCAGTGTACATTGGTCAAACAACCAGTATGACTGTTGAAGGGCTTGTTGATGTGTCATTTGAACATTTCTCCCTTCTGTCTTGCTGCTGTCTCTTTCAGTGGTACTAACTTAGCATGATTTTTTTCTGCCCCCCATATCTCAACCTTAAGAAGAAAGTTAGGCAGTAACAAGCCCAGAACCCATGAAGAGCTGAGGGACACTCCAATTTCCGACCACAGGGTAAGTGTGCAAAAAAAGGCAGTGGAGTAATTTCTAAAGCTGCTGCTTGACCTCTCGAGGATGAACACAGAACAAAACATAATCTCTGAAGCCACAGTTTGGCCTTGTGACTGTGGTGTTTAGTGCTTTACAGTGCAAGCATGAGAGACAGGGACACAGATAATACAGAATTGGACAACCTAATGATGGTTATTTTATTCATAATGGCTGGTATATCACTTGTAGCCATAATGACACATTTCGCATTTTGGCAGAGTGAGCAGAGATTGAGGTGTCAGGGAAAGAATGACTTATGGGTCACTGTGACAGGAGCTAATCATACTAGTCCCATATAACAACATGTAGGATGATAAAATGGAGGACAGGAGGAACCGCACACACACACACACACACACACACATATTACCCACAGTCTTCATCCTTACAGATACACTCACGGCTGACCTTGAGAATGGACTCTTAATTACAGACTCTTAGGCGCTTTGTTGACTCTACTTCACATGGGGTGTTACTCCTTAATTAAAATAATATGGCAATTAATTAATTACAACATGGCTAGGGTCACTGCCCATACGATTGTGGACTACCACTTGTCACTGCCTGTTTTGTTTTCATGTATGTGTGTCGGTGAGCAGTTATGCATTAAAAAAAAAAATACAAAATTAGACGCATCTCTAATCCTCATGTGCCCTCTCTCACTCCCAAGTAGCCCCTCATCCACCCAACACTGCCACCATTACCATCACTTCTACTGTTACACCCCCTTTCTTCAAGCATCCCATTTCACCCCCTGTAGCTGAAAGACAGAGTGCCCTTGCAGGGTAATTATATTAGGTTCTGTGATAGGGGATCATAAAACTTAAAGCACTCTAATACCTGGGAATTGGCTTTGGGTCTGGCTGTGTGTCATGCTGTTGGGTTTGATGTTGCATCGGGCCTGCATGCCTCCCCCTGCTTGCCTCTTGTAAATTGCGCCATCGTGCAAAATAAATAGACAGGCAAAACAAATAGTCTTAAATCAACATCTTTGGGAATGTAGCGTGTGCCCCCTTGCTTATTCCAAGGTTTAGTCCCTGGACGGCTGGTTAGGATGATAACATTGAACTTTATGACAACATAAAGCCTCCTTTGCCTGGCTGCCACACCTTTTTCTATTGTCCTCCTGAACTTTCCTCCCTTCTTCTCCCACCTTCCTCACCCATGCCTCCCCCCAGGGCGAGTAGGTTACATCAGCAGAGAGGAACCTTTCTCCCCAGACATAGGAGGGGGATCAATAAATGCTCAAATTATCCTTCAGTTGTAATTAAAGAATACCACAGCAGGCCTACTTATGCCCTGCCAGGCTCCCCGTCCTTCACCCTCTTCTCAACACACCCTCTGGATGCTGTCCCTGTGTCCCATACCAACCTCCTCTAACCCTCCGCACTAATGCCTTCGCTGGCTGCCTTCCTCCACACACACTCACTGACACACCTCCAGCTAAGTGGTCCATGGCGGCCTGTGCACACCAAGGGTGATGGTTGAGTAATGACTATGGATTACTTCATTATCCCTCCCCTAACAGGCTGGTGGGGTGCTTACACAAGGCTGCCTTTAACAAGCTGAATGGAGGGAGGGCAATGCCAAAGGGAGGAAACACTCCCAGTGCTGATGTCCCTGTTGCTGTCATGAATGTTAAACAACAATGCTTGGCTATATGTGCCAGCACACAGTCTTTTTGTCATACTGTTCAACTTTTATTCTTTTACTTTCATTCTTCTTACTGTTACTAAAAGTTTTTCAAAAAGGCAGGCAAAGACTGCTGTTGAAATGTTGTTGCTTGTCATAAAAATCATTTCCTGTGATCTATGCAAACCTTCATCACAGGTCCAATAGTCCAAGTGACAGAGATGTAACACTGATCAATAGCTTATCATTTGTGGGCAGACAGAAGCTGTTTCATTCTCCAATCAGGGACAAGCAGGAATGAATGATTTGCCATTTTGCTTCAAATTACTTTCTGTTTGTATTCCCTGATTAAAGAGTTAATAATAAAGGAATCCAATTGGAAAAGCATTTTTTTCTTCATATCTATTTAATATCATCTTTTAGTTAAATATTTTTAATTATGTTACATAGATAGCTCATCTCACGCGAATGGGTGCTTATCTACAGACAAGTGACAAATTAAAAGAAATAAACTGAAAGTATCACCTCTGGAACGAGGATATCCTTTAAAAATCCATTTAACGTTTTGTTTGAATGGTTATATTTCCTCTTCTGCCTTCCTTCCTCTAAATACTTGACTGGTTTTCATTGACAAATAGTGTGGTTAAGCTGTATTGACCTCAGAGTAGAGCTGCTGCTCCTGCATGTCGACAGTAGCCAGTTGAGGTGGTTTAAGCATCTGGCCTGGGAACGCCTTGGGATCCCCCAGGAGGAACTGAAAAGTGTGGCTGGGGAGGAGAAGAACGTCTACCCTGCTTAGCCCACTGCCACCATAACCCGACTTTGGATAAGCAGAAGACAATGGATGTTTATCAGACTTTGGAGACCGGTGACAACTTCCATTCTTTTGCTTTTTATTCTCTCTCTCCTAGACACTCAAAGGCAGGACAAGTACCTGATAATTAATTTACCCCTAGACTTGACTAGCCCATAACATTTATCCTGTGGTGAGACATATCTGTACTGATGAGAGTGGGCTCCCATTCATAGAGCTCAAGGCATCATTGAATGGTTTGAGGCGTATGAAAATATACTTTGCAGAGATCAAATCAGCTTAAACAGTTGCGGGAGGTTTTTGACTGAGGTGTACTCTTAATCAACCATAACCATAATGGCTAATGAGGGAATATCACTTGGAAGAATTAAGTTTGATCCCTCCCATAGAGTTCCATCAACCCTTGTTTTTGTTTGTTTGTTTGTTTTCTTTCATTTCACACCTGCCTGTACTTAGTAATCAATTAACTGACAGCATAAACACCTTAATAACAGTGCACCCAAAGACGATGTATGGGTTTTTATAAATGTGCTTTACACTTGCTTTTAGACCAGATATTAACAGGAGGCAAAATACTGGTCAGGGAGTACTATCAATCGTGTCAGATTTGTTTTCTAATAAATTTCACACTTACCTAAGGTTAAAATATAACTTCTTAAATGTATTTCAATTTATTTATTTTAAAGCGCTAGCACTACAGAGACCTTCCTAGCCTCTGAGATCTGGTTGTTAGGATGTTTTTGGAAATGCTACATGCAACAGGATTTTATGTTTTGCCTTTGGCTTACCTTTATGGTGACCTTCCTTCTCTAAACTTTTTCTTTAGGAGACTGCTTTCCTCAACATGCTTCTTTTTTTTTCTCATCAAAGTTGAAGGTTATTGGATAGATGGGTTTCTTACTGGATTTTGCACAAGAGACCCAGATGGAAGGCCAGATTGCACAGACAATCTATACTGCCCTTTAAATATCCAGTACATGAAGGGTT
Organism: Heterochromis multidens; assembly: GCA_015108495.1. Taxonomy (NCBI): domain Eukaryota; kingdom Metazoa; phylum Chordata; class Actinopteri; order Cichliformes; family Cichlidae; genus Heterochromis; species Heterochromis multidens. Next base: position 7,375 of record VUQS01068350.1, read on the forward strand.
AGAAACCAACCATTTATTCTTTGCCCTTCTTACATCACTGATGCAGTCTGCTGTAATTGAGACCTGAATGGATAAACCCCAAGATATTTTCCATAAAGATGACATGGTGTTAAGTTATGTGGAAAATAACAACAAATAAAGAAAGCTCCCAGTCCTCTCTTAAAGATAAGAAGCAGCACTAAGCCGTGGAGAGCCTGGCTTTCTCTGATATTAGCCTCCGTAAGTTCAAGCTTCAAAAGTGCGAACTCGAAGTTCTGTTCATGCAGATTAAAATGAACTAGTTCAAGGTTATAGGTCACAATTTACAGTAGTATTGAAAGCGCTTCACTTGTTTCACATTTTGTCATGTTACAGCCTTATTCCAAAATGAATTAAACTCATTTTCACCTCAAAAATCTACACACAATACCCCATCATGACAAAGTGAAAAAAGTTTGCTTGAAATTCTTGCAAATTTAATAAAAATAAAAAACAAAATTATAACATGTATGTAAGTATTCACAGCCTTTACCATGACACTCAAAATTGAGCTCAGGTGCATCCTGTTTCCACTGATCATCTGTCAGATGTTTCTACAACTTGATTGGAGTCCACCTGTGGTAAATTCAGTTGACTGGACATGATTTGGAAAGGCACACACGTGTATATATAAGTTCCCATAGTTAACAGTGCATGTCAGCACAAACCAAGCCATGAAGTCCAAGGAATTGTCTGTAGACCTCCGAGACAGGATTGTATCAAGGCACAGATCTGGGGAAGGGTTCAGAAAAATTGGTCCCAGTGAGCACAGAGGCCTCCATCATCTGTAAATGGAAGAAGTTTGGAACCACCAAGACTCTTCCTAGAGCTGGCTGCCCGGCCAATTTGAGCGATCAGGGTAGAAGGGCCTTAGTCAGGGAGGTGACCAAGAACTCAATGGTCACTCTGACAGAGTTCCAGTGTTGCTCTGTGGAGAGAAGAGAACCTTCTAGAAGGACAACCATTTCTGCAGCACTCCACCAATCAGGCCTGTATGGTAGAGTGGCCAGACAGAAGCCCCTCCTCTGTGAAAGGCACATGACAGTCCACCTGGAGTTTGTCAAAAGGCACCTAAAGGACTCTCAGACCATGACAAAAAAAAATTACTAGACTAGTAAGGATCGAGGAAAGATGAATGCAGCAATGTACAGAGACATCCTTAACATTAACCTGCTCCAGAGCTCTCTGGACCTCGGACTGGGGCAAAGGTTCATCTTCCAACAGGATAATGACTATGAGCACACAGCCAAGATAACAAATGAGTGGCTTCAGGACAACTCTGTGAATGCCCAGCCAGAGCCCAGACTTGAACCCGATTCAACATATCTGGAGAGATCTGAAAATGGCTGTGCACCAATGCTCCCCATCTAGCCTGATGGAGCTTGAGAGGTTCTGAAAAGAAGACTGGGAGAAACTGCCCAAAAATAGGTGTGCCAAGCTTGAAGCATCATACTCAAAAAGACTTGAGGCTGTAATTGCTGCCAAAGGTGCTTCAACAAAGAATGGAGCAAATGCTCATTGTGATTGTAGATCAATCTGACCAATTCACCTAGTACCTCCCTGTCTTACCACCTGACATAGCAACACATAGGAGGTGGAACTGATGGCAAAGCAGCAGCAGCAGAGCTTTTGAATTTTTTGTTGCAGATTTACAGAAACTGCTCCTCAGCCTTATTCAAGATGACATTAAGAAAATGAAAGGTTTGTCTGCAAAGCAGAGTGATGCAAAATATTTAGATGTCTAGTGTTCTGTTTGAGTGGTGCAAGACTGTCACTGAGATTTATTCAGTAAAGTAGAGTGGTGTTTAGCCCCCTAAAAAGGATTTTCTGTTAAAAGAAAAAGATCTAAAATGAACACCCCATGTGTTTTGCTGTTTCCAAACATGTTTGTGTAGCCTGCAAATAAAAAGACAAACTACCTATAATCAAAAAATCTGGCTTCTATATAAATATTTCTTGAGACTGGAAAAGAAATATGTTCATAACTGGCTTAGATTATCTACACACCTCTATCTACAGCTTTAGGCCTCTGTTTTTGGTAATACACAGAACTATATTGTGTGTTTCTGAGCAATAATGGTATTCATATTCTAATGTGAGAAAAGTTTTCTTTTTAACACACCTCAGCAACTTCTACAGGTATGCTATTTGCATCTCTCACGAGAGCTTGACTGGTAAATCAGAAGGTCCTGGAACACACATAGGGTACTGTTCAGGTGGGTTGACACGGAAAGCTTAAAAAAAATACAGTGTGTGGAAGGTTCCAATGCTAGCTTTTAAATCTAAACAAAACTGTCATCACAAACAGAGCACTTTGATTTGCATTTCTAAAATCAAATTACTCACAATAACTGATCTAAATCAGCACCGCTGGGCATGTGCATCTCTCTCTCACTCACTCACTCACTCACTCACTCACTCACTCACTCACTCACACACACACACACACACACACACACAGACACACAGACACACACACAGACACCTTTGCTGTTTTCCTTGGTTTGTGGATGGCTATCGGGTGAAAATTCAATTGAAACCTCTATTGTCCACAACAAAATCAAGTAAGCTAAGAAAGCAAAATAAGTGAATTGCTCTATTACACTCTATTCTGTTTCAGAGTGAAGCAGAAAGCTGCCTTTGTAAAGATACAAAAAAAAAAAAAAAACATCTAACATGGTAGTCAAGTGTAGATTTCATATAGATTTTTATGGTGACAAAAGAGGTGCTGCATCCAATCAAACAGGTTTCTCCAACAATGTTGGTGAACCCAGATCTTGTTCTGGCAGAATCCGCCACAAATTAAGCCCTGTAACTAACGTAGTATTTTGAGTGTTACATTTCTTTTCACTTCTTTTTTTTTTTTTTAAAACTTTGACTTCCATTGTTTTCCTGTCATTATATTCTGACTGTATAGCTTCTTTCATCTTTGCAGTTGATCTTGCCCTTATATGTGCTCTCTATTGTTCTCTGATACATGCAGTTCTTGGATGGCAGTGCTGTCTACCATCTTCGTGAAGGTTATTATGATGATTGTGTTACAGATGCGATGACGTTCATTCAGTTTTGTAATGATATGTTCAGCAGCTATCCTTTAAATGACAACATTTAAAGGACAACATTTAAAGGATAGCCATGTTATTTTGATTGAGCTTGTATCACTGCTCTTGAACTGATAATTTTGCAGACTTCTTTTCACTGACTAACCATCTTTCCTCAGTATAGACTGGCATTTATATAGCAAGAATCATTCATTCCTAATGTTTGTATACTGTATGTACAATAAGGAACTCCAGATACATTTGTAGGCAAAGGGTCACACCATTCCTCCCTTACTTCCTGTAACTATAACCCAATACTACCTGGTCTTACCTGCAGAACAGGTCAGCTGTTTCCCAGACCTTGCTTTGCCATCTTTCCCCCACCAATGGCATTCTGACCTGTTGTTGTCTGCTTGGAGCTGATGCAAAAAGCTCTTGTCTTGCAGCTGCAAAAGACAGATCCCTCATTAGTACATGCGTCTAACAGTAAACAAGTTTGGTAAGCGCCAGCAAAGTGACACAAAGTCTGCCGGCTAACTTTACAAACAGTAAATAAAAGACTCACCAAACTCTGCACAGCAAAGGCTGCATTCAACATCACTACCACAACTCTTTCCAGCCTGGCTCATCAACAACTAACAGACTTGCCAGCTATAAACAGAAACAATACAAACTGTTGCACACTACATCCAAGTTCATATGCAATAAAAGGACAAAACAAATGATATTTCAGAATAGAATAGCCCTTTATTGTCATTGTACATGTACAACAAAATAAAAAAAGCAATAAAGTGTAAATTTTAAAAAGCAGTCACACTGACCAAGAATCCAGTGTCTTTTATCCTTAATCCTTGACCTAAATTCCCCCATAGCAACTAGCTTTGTACATTTTTAAACTTTCTGTAGACTAGTCTATTCCAGGGGAAAAGGATCAGTGTATGACAAGCAATTATTTGCATTATTCTGTTGTGACTCTGGGGACATTTGTAAAATATTGTGAGGACACAGGCCATATTGATTTTGAGATTTACACATGTATGTACAGTACTGTGTGAAAGTCTTGAGTCATCCCTCATTGCTTTTTCACTCCAGTCCAGTCCTTGGTGGTGGTTAGCACTGTTGCCTCACACCAAGAAGGTCCTGGGTTCGAATCCATCATCTGGCCGGGGCCTTTCTGCACGTAGTTTGCACATTCTCCCCATATCTGCGTGGGTTCTCTCCAGGTACCTTTTGAATGGTGACAGTTATTATTAAGTAATCACTGTCACATATTAAGTAAGGGTAAAATATTACTGAACGGTCTTGCTGGGGCAATGGTATTGACTGTTTTATACATTGAGGGCGAAGCACTATGAGCAAGCCAATCAGCTTTTGTGGGAGAACAGTTTAGCTAGCTGTTGAATGTAATAGTGGAGACTAACTTAAATTTGGTTGCAGCATTTATAGATAAACATCTATTGTAATTTGTTATTTATTATCTGAGCGCACTCTATTAGGCTGCAAATTCACGTTAAAAATAATCACACAGAAAAGTGACAGAAAAGGAAGTACTATAAAATAAACCTTTACTTCAGAATAAGACTGTTTGATTTAAAAAAAGAAGGGTTTTTTTTGCAAAAAACATAACCAAAACACAAACATCACAAAGGAATGATGCCAGGTGGAGTGGAAAAGAGAGTGAGCAGTTCATCTGAGCCAGGTGTTATATCCAGGCAAGCACAAGTTAAGTTGCATTAGCTGGTGATTAGGTAGCTCCCATGTTAGCCAATTATCAGTAAGAGTAGGTCAGAACTTCCTTGAGTTGTGGTCACCCACAATACTTCAATTATCAGTAAATCCATTTTTAAAATGTCTGAAGATTCAGACATAAATGCTGAATAAAGGGCCGGTCAACAGCAAATGCAGTGGGTTTTTGTGTCTTCCATTTTCAGCTGTGAGAGCCTAAGAGTAAAGCTTTAAATGAATTATAACAAAGTTCAGTTCTTGTGTTGATTAATAAGCTTGAGTGGAAGATTGCTGCCACTCCTCCTCGACCTGTGCTTCAAGGATTATGACAATTAACATGACTGGGAGGGGGTTGATTTATTTAGACTGACGGCACCCTGGTATCACTGAGAAAAATCAGTTTGTTGATCAGTTATCAGATCATTTCCTAACAGACACGTGGATGAAAGTGTTTATATCCCACAAGGGGACTATGTGAAGTTCTTTCTATGGAGCAAATGGCCCAACCCTAATACACTGAAAAAGAAGTGGTTGTTCTTAGGTCAGAAAATCATTCCACCACTGAGTGGTTGAAAATATGGTACGGAGCAGAGCAACAGAGCTAACGTGTATGATTGCATGGCCTGAGTGCAAGTTTGAATCATGATCTGACATCAAGACACTGGTTAGGTTGTAGGCTAGCACTAGGGTTGTGAATGATTTGTAGGAGCCACTAGATTGCAGACAGAAAGGTGGTAAAGCAGAGACTTCAGGGAAGGTGAAAACAACTTGTGTTTCATCATTCACTAAAACCTTACACATCACTGGATGAACTAGAAAGTCTTAGTGCAAGAGTGTTGTTCCTAGGCCACGTTGTTGCACTCTTCCTCTCATCACCTGAAGTGGTCTAACATGTTTAAAATATGTGTTCTTGTGCTGCCAAACTGACCATTTCTCTCAGGATCCTATCAGAGTGGGGTGTGGCTTTTATCTGGGTCATTTGTGTCCTAGCCATGCCCTTCATTACATTAGAGCAGTGAGAGGAAATTATATAAACTAAAAAAAATTTAAACAATACTATGTGCTGTGACAGAATTTGTCTGTATTTCCACCAAAATATGGAATTCCTATTTCCTACTGAATAAAGAAAAGAGTGAAAACCACAGTGAACAATGATACAAATGATGAGTCAACACTGTATCCTAAAAACAATAGCCCTGTTGTCAGAAGAGGCGGTGTTGTTATGCCACATTTTTAAAGTCTCAAACCAGAGAGAGATTTGCATTGATGTGTTGTGTGGAAACAAAATCAGCCTGACGTTTAGAGATAAAATGTTTTTATTAAATGTGAAACTCTAATCCTCAGAGCCACAGTGGACATTTTCTGCATTAAATACCACCACAATCTTTCCCCTAACCTAAACCAAGTAGTCCCTACAAGTGGCTGTTGTAATGCAAAATTTTGTCAGAGGGGACAAAAAAGTTATTCTGTAAGCTTATCCCAAAAAGTTGAATCTGTTCATCTGGACGTGGCGTTTTTTAGTGGGAGAAACGTTTCGTTACCAACTGGTAACTTCTTCAGTCTCACCTGACTGCAGACTTCCCCAGCCTTATAAACAGTACATTGCATAATGACAGAAACCAGCACCATTGACTAACAATGGGCCATTTGGTCAGTTTCATGATCAATGGTATGCAAATTGTCATGACCATTGATCAATGGCCATGAGTACCATTCACAGAGATTGGGGAATGGCTGCAATCACAGCATTGTACGATGGTGACAGATGTACCCTTAGGCCCCCTCCTCAGTTCAGAGATGGTCTTTCCCTTTTCACGTAAATGGCCTCCTTGACTCCCCGTTCAAACCAGCGTTCCTCCCTGTCCAGGATGTGTACGTCCTCATCACTGAAAGAGTGGCCACTGGCCTGTAGGTGTGAATAGACTGCGGAGTCCTGGCCTGACG
>VUQS01068353.1:0-12493 GCA_015108495.1 Heterochromis multidens
TAAATATGTTTAAGTACAAACATAAAATAATGCATATCAAGTCTAATTGTTCTGCAATCTCTTCTCCACCTCCTAAAAACCTTCAAATAAAAATGTGATGTAGAGAATTATCTAATCAGATCTGAATAATTTCACTTACACCTCAAATTAACAAGGAAATATAAAAAAAGTATAAAACAAGTTTACCAGTGTAAATATGTTAAAGTGCAAACATAAAACAATGTGAGCCAAGTCTGCATTACTAACTGTAATAACTATATACCTCTATTCTCTGAGTCTTTAAAACTCTTCAAGCAAAAATAAACTTTAAATAAAAGTAATAAAACAAACCTTAAAAATCAGGAAGTTTATGATTTTTTTTTCTCTAAAGTTTTGAGAACAACTGCACTAAATATCTGCATTATTCTCCATCTCTTTGGGCTTTCTTCCTGTTACATGCACACATTTATCTTTACATACTACATGTATTTGTCTAAGAAGACCAGCCTGTTTACAGCTTCAGGTTTAGTAGATGTTCTTTCACAGATAACAGTGTTTCCTCCTGCACTAAAAGCCTTCCTGAGGGTGAACTGGTGGCAGAGATTCAGAGGTAACACTTAGTAAGAAGGCTCACTTTGGGAAAGGCAGTTGTGTGGACTTCACCATCCCATCACTGCTCGTTTGGATGCTATTTTTGAATGAAAGAAGTGTCATGTTACCGGACTTTGTTGGTACCTGTCGGTATCTTGCAGACTGGTTTTATCTGTGCTGGTCTGATCGGAGAAAACCGAACCACTTGCACGCGTTTGATGATGTGACCTTTCTTTGGTGTTATCTCTTCCTGAGCAGCTGATACATTTTCCTTCTCGGCTTTACTCACCGGGACATCCTGGTTGCCCAACATGTTTTTCTATCTCAAGACCACGGGCTAATGTTTACGTTTCTTCTTCTGAGGGAATGGGCAGCATGTCGACTGTGATTGGCTGTTGCGGCGGCGTCACGCCAACCCTACGTACTGCCTGATAGGCCACATGTATTGTTTGTCTGATCGAATTTTAAAGCCTACGTTTATCATAGTCATCAACATTTTATTCCCCTCGATAAAATATCGTGATCGTTTTATCGCCCAGCACTACAGCCAAGCACCAACCTCCAAAGTTCGAAAACTTAAACCAACACTGAAGCACCAAAAACTGCAGTTCTTCCAACGTCCACTAGAGGCTCCAACAGTGAGTCAGTTCTCATAGACTCCCATGTTAAAATGCAAATTTACAGCAAAAATAAACATGTTTACAGCTTCTAAAGCTAATTTCCTAATTTTCTAACTTCCTCTGCTAGCTGTCTGAACTGGACCTCTGGACTGTGTTTGTGCTGTTGGAGCCTTTTGGAGCATTTTTAATGACATTATCTGACCAATAATATGGCTGCTGTGACGTTTATGGTACTAACAGACCGGAGTTCCAGTTTAGGTGAGTGAAATTCGAGAATTTAATTTGGCTGTTAATTAGCAGGTATGACGAACCTGTACAGTGTACGAATGAAGCTTCCATGTTTCCAAATATGGTCACTTCTGGCTCCACAAAAACAAACAAAAGGTGAAAAAAGCAGAGTCCAGTCTGCCCCTCAGCAGGCTTCCAGAAGCTGACCACTCAGAGGAAAGTAGTGGTTCATTTTCTTTTAAGCGCTGAGTGGTATCGACATCGTAAGCACAGCCACAACCGACATGCCACCTTCTATGGCAGTGACAAAAACTTGGCGAAGTCTACATACTCATCCTACTTCGTACAGTGATGCTGGTGATTTGTCGCCAAGAAGCACCCTTAAATGAGCAACTTGGAATGTGCATAAAACGAACTTGGTTTACACAAAGCATTTGTTGTATTTGTTGTGAGCTGCTCTTTGTCATCTTGGAGAGGCTGGGTAGTCCTGGAAAACTTACAAGAGTTATTAAGGCATTATACTCGAATGTACAAACAAGAGTCTCTCAAGCATTTAATTATAACTGTGGCGTAAAACAAGGCTGTAAACCTGCTCCAACCCTTTACAGTATTTATACAGCTGTGCTTCAACTGTACATTAAATCTTTGATCTGCGAAGATTGAAGGCCAAGTCAAAAGTTCAGTACATGTACATACGAGAAGCCCCATATGTAGATGACACAGCTCTCTTCAGTAATAGTGCAGAGGGCCTTCAATGCCTCCTTACAGCTTATAACAAAGTACCTAAGAGAAAGGGCCTCTGTACAAACATTTTCAAGACCGAAACCACGAGTACTGGAACCTCACTTGACTTCTTTGTAGATCATGTCAAGCTGGTACGAGTAGATCGCGTCATGTATCTTGGCAGTTATGTATCTAAAGACTAAATGATGAAAAAGTGCATCCTGTGCTATCGGACGCTTGTGGAGAAGAGTGTTCGATTGTAAAGTTCTGACCGCAACAACAAAAATTAAAGTCTACGACCAGCGTGTTACTCCTCTTCTTCTGTACGGCAACAAAACGTGGATTCTGGTTCTCAACTGATTACTATGTCTTTGATGCATTCAACAACATCACCTGAGGTCTACACTGTGAATAAAATGGGATCACTTTGTCTCAAATGAGGAACTCTTAGAAAAGGCTAATGTAGAGGACAGACACTGTTTAGAAATCGCCTATGTTGAATGTGCCATGGATGAAGACCGGCCAGTCAAAGCCCTTTTATATGGGCTGTTGGCTGAAGGAATGAGAAAAGCTGGTCAGCCACTACTTCGTTATAAGGACACCTGCAGAGTGCTCTTAAGCCGGGGAGGCTACTGAAGATTGGAGCTGTACGGTTAATGATCGGAGCAAATGGAGAGCTCCGACCAACATCTGCCCAACGATGGACATAAAATGGAAAGAAGATCACGCAAGAAAGCATGCAAAGCGATACAAGAGAAAGACCTAAATATCATGAGCTATAGACTACTTGATTGTCTTACTGTGTCGTGCCCATATCGGGCCTAAAGACGTGTTTATTCTACTCTTGGTTCTGTACAATATCAAAGAAAGCAGATTCCCAGAAAACCTGCACAGCTGCTGGTTAAACTTTCTGCCTGAAACTGCTGTTTTCTGTTTTTCTGCCTGAAAATAAACAGTTTTCTGTCTAGAACAGCTGTTTTTTGTCTGAAACAGCCGTTTTCTGTTTGTTTTCTGTCTAGAACAGCTGTGTTTTGTCTGAAACAGCTGTTTTCTGTCTGAAACAAGCCGTTTTCTGTCTAGAACAGCTGTTTTCTGTTTGTTTTCTGATTGAAACAAGCTGTTTTCTGGTTGAAACAAGCTGTTTTCTGTTTGTTTTCTGTCTGAAACAAGCCGTTTTCTGTCTAGAACAGCTGTTTTCTGTTTGTTTTCTGTCTGAAACAAGCCGTTTTCTGTCTAGAACAGCTGTTTTTTGTCTGAAACAGCCGTTTTCTGTTTGTTTTCTGTCTAGAACAGCTGTGTTTTGTCTGAAACAGCCGTTTTCTGTTTGTTTTCTGTCTAGAACAGCTGTGTTTTGTCTGAAACAGCTGTTTTCTGTCTGAAACAGCTGTTTTCTGTCTGAAACAGCCGTTTTCTGTCTAACAGCTGTTTTCTGTCTAAAACAGCTGTTTTTTGTCTGAAACAGCTGTTTTCTGTCTGAAACAAGCTGCTTCTGAGGAGGTAAAGCAGCTTGTTTCAGCCAGGATGAACTGCGGGGCTGCACCGAGGCCCAGTGAGGGACAAATCAGGTTTATTTTGAACTGTGACTCATGCAAAGCTACCCTGATACAATCCTAACACACAAACACAGAGCTGGGGATCAGAATAAGCCGCCTTTAACGCTGACAGGGTGGATGTGAGTGCAGGGCTGAAGCTTCGACCTGCTCCGTCTGTTTACCGGCGCCACCACACCCCCGTTAGCCGGACCGACAGCTTAACGTTAAACCGGCCGGGTGCCGGGCAGAACTCCGCGCTAGCTCACGGGCTCCCTTCGTATCTTAATCCGCAGCAAACAGGCCGTCACTCATGCTCAGCCCGCCTGCGGATTGACAGAAGTTAGTGCTAACCCGCTAGCATGCAGGCTAGCTGCTAATGCTAAGCGCTAGGCGCGGATGTGACGATGATCAGACAGGTGGCAGGCTAGCAGCTAGCCGTTAGCCTGAGAGCGGCAGGCCCGGCTAGCCCGGCGGAGCAAAGCGCTGCTTTCAGCGCCAAATAAAAACACCTCGGTGCGATAAACAGCAGCGTGCCGTCAGATCCCTCCGCCCGGGCTGTGTTTTACCTGAAATCCTTGTCGCTGGAGGTCATTTTCTCCAGCAGGTTGGAGATATGGTACGAGGCGCTCGCCATGTTGGTGCTGTTAGCCTCCTGCTAGCAGAGTGCGCTCGGTGAGGGTGTTCCGGCTGCGGGCTGCGGGCTCTGGGTGTTCTCTGGGTGGCCGTGTGACCGCCCTGCTCGGATGATTTCGGGGGTAAAGAGTGTGTTTCTGCGCTTCTTCCACCTTTCTCTTCAGCTACAGCGACTGTCGCATCCCGGGGCGACCAGTTTGGTGTGTTTGAATGGAGCTCCCGTTCTCTCCGCAGAGGGGCGGGGTTAGCAGCGCTGGACGATGCGGGGTCGAAGGTCACAGTTTGACCAATTTTTCCGTCAGTTTCTTTCTGTAAACACTCATAAAAGGCAGTTTCACCCAAATAAAGTAGAAACCAGGAAAAATAAGACATAAAATATTCACCCTGAGTCTGAAGTGTGAAATAAAACGACTCATCAGAAAGTTTATAACTCATGATAATTTAATTTTGACATTTTAGCTTCTCATTTTGACTGAAGTCAAATAGAAATTAAAGTAAAATGTTTTATTGTCACGTGCACAGTATAATCAGCAATTTACTTGTGATAAAAGAAAATTAATCATTAATCAGCTTAATGAACAGTGAAGCTGCAAGGAGCAGAAATAGTAAAAATACCTGGGGTCAACCATGCAAAGCAACAGACAGAGCACAGGAGAGGTGAAGAAGAGAGTGCAGGCAGGGTGGAGTGGGTGGAGACCAGTGTCAGGGGTGATGTGTGACAGAAGGAGCAGCAAGAGTGAAAGGACAGCTTTAGAAGATGGTAGTGACATATGGTTTAGAGACGGCAGCACTGACAAAAAGAGCTGAAGATGTTGAGATCTTCACTGGGAGTGACCAGGATGGACAGGTTTAGAAATGAGTGCATCAGAGGGACAGCTCAGGTTGAGCGGTTTGGGGACAGAGTTAGAGACGTGAGGCTGAGATGGTTTGCACATGTGCAGAGGAGGGAGAGTGGATGATGAAGATGGAGCTGCCAGGCAGGAGGAAAAGAGGAAGACCTCAGAGAAGATTCATGGATGTAGTGAAGGAGGACATGCAGAGGGTTGGTGTGACCGAGGAGGATGCTGGGATAGGGTGAGATGGAGGCAGATGATCCGCTGTGGCGCCCCCTAAAGGGAGCAGCCAAAGAAAAAGAAGACTTCAGTTTAAAAATTCTGAGTTGCACTGAGGAGGTAACAGCCAGTCAGCAGGATTAATGTCCTGTTCAGAAGTCTGATGGCCTGTGGATAGAGACTTTGAGAGTCTTTTACTCCTTGTTTTCAGACTCCTGTAGCATCTACCTGAGGGCAGGAGTGTGAACAGGCCATGTTGGGAATGTTGTCGGCCCTCCTGACGACCCCGGTGGAGTAAATGTCCTGCAGTGATGTGAAGGCTGCTCCTGAGATGTCCTCTGCAGAGCCGTCCTGTCCTGATCAGAGCAGCTTCCATGTCACACTGTGACTGAATTGGTGATGATGCTCTCAACTGCACATCTGTAGAAGTTTCTGAGCCTCACAGATGTACAAACATAATTCCAAAGAACTTGGGACGCTGTGTAACATGTAAATAAAAACAGAATGCAATTATTTGCACATCTCATAAACCCATATTTTATTATTTCACAGCAGATCATAGAAAACAGATGTTGAAACTGAGAAAATGTACAATTTTAAGAAAAATTTGATGGCAGCGACACGTCTCAAAAAAGATGGGACGGGGCCATTTTTCCCACTGTGCAGCATCCCCTCTTCTTTTAACAACACTCTGTAAACATCTGGGAACTGAGGAGAGCAGCAGCTGGACTTTCGGGAGAGGAATGTTGTCCCATTCTTGTCTGATAGAGGATCCTAGCTGCTCAGCAGTCCTGGGTCTTCTTTGTTGTATTTTTCATTCCATGATGCTTCAAATGTTCTCAGATGGTGAAAGGTCTGGACTGCAGGGAGACCAGTTCAGCACAGGAACTCTTCGACAATGAAGCCATGCTGTTGGAATAGCTGCAGTGTGTGATTTGACATTGACTTGCTGAAATATGCGAGGACAAGATGTCATCTGGATGGAGCAGATGTTGCTCTAAAACCTCTATATACCTTTTAGCACTGATGGAGCCTTTCCAGATGTGCAAACTGGTAATTCCACAGGCACTGATGTCCCCCCCCCATACCATCAGAGATGTAGGCTTTGAACTGAGCGCTGATAACAAGCCGGGTGATCCCTCTCCTCTTTCGCCTGGAGGACGCGGCGTCCATGTTTACAAATCTGACCAAGTCTGACCTCAGAACAGTTTTCCACTTTCCCTCAGTCCATGAGATGGTAATGTTTCTGGATCATGTTCACATATGGCTTCTTCTTTGCATGACGGAGCTTTAACCTGCATGTGTGGATGGCACGGTGAGCTGTGTTCACAGACAGAGATTTCTGGAAGTGTTCCTGAGCCCATGCACTGATGTCCAAATTCTCAGAATCTTTCGATGATATTATGTACTGTAGATGATGAGAAATTCTAATAGCAATTTTATTTTTGAGAATATTATTTGCATTTTATTTACAAAGAAAATCCAGATGTCAGAAGTCAAAATTATGAGATTAAAGGTAAAAAAAAAAACAATAGAGGCCAAAATGAAAACTTCAGCCTCAGTCTGACATTTAGCTCATATATTTAACTTATTGGGTAAAATGTTAGAATTTAGAGATAAAACATACAAATTATGAGATACCTTTTCATCTTCATCTTCTAACTTCCTGCATCGAGGTTAAACAATGTCACTTATGAGATAAAAAACTCAAATCATGGCCTGAATCACCTGCAGCAGGTGTTTCTATTCAGAGCCTCAGTGAGAGCTCCTCCCTTTAACAGGATCTGTAAACTGACAGAAAGACGTGTATGTGTTTGTGTGTGTTTAGAGCTATATTGAGCATATTATCCTCTGCTCAGAAATGAATCACCACACACACACACATTTTATACATGCAGGAGACGCATTGAGGATATTCAGGATGCTGTTTTTGCTGCTTGAATGGATTCAGTGTGCAATTCAAAGTGTGTGTGTATGTTTGTAATACTGATGCTGTGGGGACATGAGTGTTTACAGAGGTGTACTGTGAGATCCTTTGGGGACTGAAACAGTGAGTCTCACAGGCTAAATATGAATGTCTGGTTTTTACTTTATGCTAAAGGTCGTCTGTGTAAAATTCAGGAAAAATAAAACAATGCTGTTATTAAATATGTGCACAAGGGGACCATATTTGATTCTTGGACTCTACTAAAGCAGCTTTGCATGATTCACAGTTCGAAATAATCCTTTATCTTCTGCTGGACACTGGTGCAGCCCATCAGTTCATCTTCTGTCTGAAACAGGCTGTTTTAGCTCCTCCCCCTAACCCTGAGATGACCATATTAGGAATAGCTGCTCTCTGTGACATCATAAAGGTCCACGAAGAAAAAAAAACACATGAAACTGAGTGTTTTGTGCAGTTAGAATATTTTCAATATGAGAATGCACCACAGGAACCGGAAATAAATGACAGAAAATAAGAAAAGGATCTCTAGAGCTACATTATATGTTAAATTCAAGACAAGATTATGAGTAGATAGATAGATCATCAAAGAGAATAAAATAAAATATTTAGATTTTTTTAAAAAGCACCTTAAAAGGTAAATGGACTGGTTCTTATATAGCACAGCTTGCCTCATTCATCCATTCATACAAGCACTTTTTTCTACAGGTAAGTGCTTTCTATCTAACATTCACACTCTGTTTAATCTCCAGTAATTCATCATATTCTATAAAATCATGTGTTTGTAGTTGCTCAGAAACACAGGTCTGCATCTGGATTTACAAAAAGAAAAAATCACAGCTGAATTAAAAGGACTGAGCACTGTGTGACAGGATTAACTGTATGTTTCTACAGGAGGATTCAAAATGAAGGTGGTGTCTTAGCAAAACAGCTGGTTAAACTTTATATATATTTGGTCAAACACAAGTGGCGGAGAAATGGGGAGGGTTTCGTCAGAAAGGGCACAAATCTTTGCCAAATCAAACATGCGGATCATAAAGAAGGAGATTTTAGTTGGCAAGGGAATAAGAGGAAGAGGAGGAAGGCATATTAGGAGGCAGTGAAAGAGAAGGGAGTTTAAATGTAGGGAGTATGAGGGAAGAGGAATGAAAGTCAGTAGAAGCAAGACAGAATACATGAGTGTGAATGAGAGGGAGACAATTGGAACGGTGACCATGAGAGAAGCAGAGGTAGATGAAGGTGGATGAGTTTAAATATCAGAGGGACAGCTCAGGTTGAGCGGTTTGGAGACAAAGTTAGAGAAGCAATGCTGAGATGGTTTGGACATGTGCAGAGGAGGGATAGTGGATGATGAAGATGGAGCTGCCAGGCAGGAGGAAAAGAGGAAGACCACAAAGAAGATTCATGGATGTAGTGAAGGAGGACATGCAGAGGGTTGGTGTGACAGAGGAGGCTGCTGGAGAGAGATGAAGAAGAGTTCTCACTTTTGTAAGAGATGGTCTGTTCAAAGTGCAAACAGCATCAGGATCCCTCTTTCCACGGATGTATATTTGCAGTGATATCATGACCAGTTTTGACCAGTTTTGACTGTTTTTTTGGTACTTTGGAGTTTTAAAAGAAAAAAAATTCAACAGTTTGAGGTTGGAGGCGTTCGCAGTGAAGCAAATCGTTTGTGTGGCCTGAATTCGAGTCATGCATGTCACACATTTCCACCCACTTTTTAATACATTATTATTGTAATTATATTACTCGCTTATGTTTAGGTTGCCGCTTCTTTTAAAGCTCTGTTTTCTTGGTTACCATGGTGATGTGTTCCTGCTTCGTCTGTACAACTGCAAACACGAAGTATTCTTCCTACTGAAATTCATTAGGTACAAATTTGTGCTGATTGTCACAAAAAACTGTCACCAGCTGCGTCCTCGAACACAAACAAATACATCGCTTTTCTGTGACTGTTTCACACTGTGCTGTGACACAAAATTACAACAAAAGAAGGTAAAACATCCAAAATAACACAGAAAAAGACCACAAAGTCTCCTGGGGATTACTGTAAGTCAGTGTAATGTACTCTGAAATGATGGAAACATGAGGCTGGGGGTGTGTTTATGTCCACCTTTGGGAAAAAGCAGCCTCAGTTTCAGCTCGTCCTCACTTCGGGGACAGCGGGAGCATCTTCAGGCTCGGTTTTTAGGGTCTGGTTGGAGTCCGGGTAAAGGAAAAGGAAATGCTTCGTGTCAATGAAGAGTCCTCACAAAGGCAGGAGCAGAGCTGTGTGTGTGATGAGTCACAGATCAGTTGAGTGGGATGTTTACAAACCCCCAGGCGCTCTCTCTTTCTGTTGACACATAATGCAGCCTCTGACATATGCACGCTGTGATTCCAGAGAGTGTGTGTGTGTGGGTGTGTGTTTGCATATGAGTGTGTTAAAGCATTGACAGTGTTTGACAGTAATCTATGAAATGAGGCTGCAGCTGCATCTCAAGCACTCACAGTCTCCTTCCGAAATCTCTCAGGAAATAATGATGATGCAGATTTTTTTTTTTAACTCAGCGAAGAAGCAGTGAAGAGGATCATTAATCCATTCACGCTTTCAGACTTATCAGCTTATCATCTGTGTTGGCTTGATGAAGAGGAAAAATCCACACAGGCTCACCTGAGTTAATCACTGTGTTCGTGTCCTGCATGTTAATGAAGTTCCAACCTCAGGTCCGAAAGATGAAGCCCACGCTGAAGCGCCAAAAGCTGCAGTTTTGGTTTTGGTTTCTCCATAAACTGTAAATAAAAGATGATGTCACCCATATGGACTCCACATATTGATTAATCCTTATACTGCTCCTCTATATGCAGCCCCTCAGTCCATCCTCTCCTGCCTCTTTAAGGCCTGCTTTATTCTGATTGGTCGACTTCTGGAAGCCACCAGAAGGGCATCACCCAGGCCTTGTGAGTAAGTCAGTAGATGGACATTTAGTGTGTGAGTGCTGGTTTAGTGATGGTTTAACTTACCTGAATAAAACAGCCAGCTGTGATTCAGAAACAAGGACTTACCTGCAGTTTACCAGTCTCACCTTGGCTGCAGGTACCTTCTGTTCTCCTCTCTTACAGACGCTCCCTCTGCATTCCCGTGTTGATCTGCATTTGATCTCTCAGTGAATCTTTTTAGTAATTATTGTATTTGCATTTGAGATTAAGTCTGTCCTGTTAAAACGAGATTAGCTCCTGTTTCTCCTCCTTGAATAAGTGACAATATTCGCTGTTTGAATCGTTCTTGTCAAAAAGTTGAGCACTTCTGAGGTCTTCTGTCTTATCCAGTGTGAAACATCTGGGCTGAGGCCACTCGATGAGGTTCACTAATGTTTGCTCACTTTTGTTGCACTTTGTCCTCCTGGATATAAACCAAACAGAAACAGCTTTGGGTTTAGCAGAATTTCATTTGAGATATTTTCTTCTCATCACTCTGACCTCGTCCGTAAGCATCTGCTATATTTAACGATTACGAGTTCCACATGTTCGTAACAACCAATTATGTGTGAATCTGAATATGAGCTCCAGCCAATCCTCTGCTTAAGCATAAGTTTAAACTACTACATGAACTCTCAGAGGAAGAAGACATAATGTTCATAAATCCAGTTTTTTAACAGTAACCATAATTTTATAATCTAGATGTGACTCAAGAGCCTGTCAGAATCACAGCTAAATTCGTGGTTCCACTGGGGGTTGAACCCAGGACCTTCTGCGTGTAAAGCAGACGTGATGCCCACTACACTACAGAACCACACAAACTGGCCTCTCTTAGTTTACATGAACATGGATGTTGTAACTCAACTCAGCTAACTCAGCTAACGTTACAGAGCATCAACCTCCACGTGTGAAACGAAGAATTAAAGGTGGAAATCTGAGGAATCTCCATTCAAATGCCAGACCATCCCTGGTCAGTGACATCACCTGCTTTGATGTGTTTTTGACTCTAAATCAGACCATAATTTACTAAAAGAACCTCATGCTGTGCTAAATGAGACTTAGAACTAGTGATTGAGACCATAAACCCATCAGAGAAGTCTTCACTGGCATCATAGATAAAGGAAGAAATAGACTTGTTTTCTCATGGACTTCTACACAATCAGACTTGTCTGCAGCCCCCTGCTGGCTGATAGAAAGAATGCAGGTTCTTTGTCACAATAAAGTGAAGGCAAAAATATAAATAAATACTGGCTCTCGTGTTTTTGAGGTTGGGACTTGTTTTGAGGATTAAAGTTAGATTCAGGTTAGGGTTAGGCATCTACCTGCGATGCTTAAACCTTTGAATGAGAAGCTTGGGAATGACTTTCTTCACACAGAGCCAAACCAGCAGCTGTGGGTTTAATGGAGAGCAACATTTAGACAAAAACATCTGGAGATCATTGAGGATCTTTTTACTTTCTTTGAATACTTCAGTCAGAGATGTGAGGGCTGCCTATGTTTGTAACCTGGTTACAAAGAGCAGAGGTAACCCTAAGGTGTTTCTTCATGTCCTCTTCATCTTCTCTTACTTGTGGTGTGCCACCAGGTTCTGTTTTAGGGCCTTTTACTGTTTCTGTTATATCTGCTTCCTCTTCAGCACATTTTGAGCATGTTTAAGGATATTTCTTATCACTGCTATGCAGATGACATTCAGTTGTATCTCTTTTAAGCCCTGAGATGTTTCTAAGCTAAAGATCCTGCAAAGGTGCTTAGACTCTATTAAAATTTGGATGGCTGACAATTTTCTCCAACTTGTTTGCACCCCTGACAGATTTGTGTCTAAGGTAATGGAAACTCTTGGTCCCTTTCGTATTTAATGATGGAAGAGAGGACCCCAAATGCAGACTCGTAGGCAGGCGTTAAATGAAAACAACCTTTTATTAAAGGTGAAACAGTAATCCAACAGAGGCAGGAACATAATGAAGTCCAGGAATGAACATAGGGGAACACTAGGGAGACAGTAGGAACTAGGGAACAGTGCGCATAGGAAACAGGAACAGGAAACAGGCTACGGGAACCAGGATGACGCAGCCAAGCGCAAGGGGAGACTCAGACAATATATACACAAGGTAATTGGGGTGAGAGGTTGAGAAAAGTTTCCACCCACTTCCCGTCACCTGTGGTTATTTCACCTGTAATCATAGTGTTGTTCATCTTCTCTGGTTTGTACAAAAAAAGACCCAAACCTTTATAAAT
>VUQS01068354.1:0-12852 GCA_015108495.1 Heterochromis multidens
GAGCATGACTTCTAAGCAGAATACACTATTTCTGTGCTTAGTTATTTTTAAAACGAAATTCAATTTTGGCCATACAAGTACTCAGTTCATTTAGGCATTAAAAGTACTGAGGTTCATATGGCTGAAGTACTGTGGTGTTTTAGTGTGTAGAATTGCTCTCTGCCCCGTCTTAGAAACCACGCTCTTTCCTGTGGAGGCAATGTCATCTGAGGAGCTGTCTCCAGTCAACATTCACCTTTGGTACTTAAGCTGATGGAGAAAACATTGCCAGTGCCAAAGTGCCTTTTGACTTTGCTTTATGTGATCTGTGTGTTTGTGACTGCTAAGGCTTTCTCAGAGGAGAGGAGTGAGTCTAAACTCACTAAACTTTGATTTGCTGCCATTTTTTAACCTTTTTCTCTTCTTGTTTTAGTTAGTAATAGCAGCTTGGCTGTTACTTTGAGTTTATTAATTAAACCATTTGTTTTTGTTCCTGATTTTGCCTCCCTCTCTCCTTTTCTGGACAGTTTTTTTTACTTCCCCACATGTCTTTGGACTTCCAAGGGAACATAACACAGCTATAAAAACACTCAGGTTACTATTAAACAATTAAAGTACTAGGTTTAGGCCACAGAAGTAGCCAACTATGGTGAGGGTTTGGTAAATGTACTAGCTTCCTATGGATTAATAACATTCAGTAGTTTGAAAACATTGTCCTGTAGCCAGAAGTGAACATATTTGGATGAGAGTGCTAAGTTATCAGCTAATGTTAATGATTTTGGTCACACGCACACACACCTACACACACACACACACAGAAACTACACAAAGACACATCCGTCCACATCCACCCCAACCTTCGAAGCACAGACTAACAGAGCCAGCAGTGATTCCGGGACGCAGTCAGCCCGGCCCTGGATCACCAGCTGACCCTGGACAGCGTGCAGGAAACAGGGATGTAGGAAGACCCGCCTGCTTCCCTCCCCGCTTGTCAGTGTTAGATGTGACCTTGGGTGCATGTGTTGATGTACATGAGTGTATGAGGTGTAAATTGTGAGTATGACTGTGTGAAAAATTAGAGTGCTTTTAAAATTGAGGGGACAGATGCGACATGAGCACACGACTGCTGGTCAACAGTGCTCATCCACACCTTCCCCCCAAACCCTCAATATCTAAAGTGCAGGTAAAACTGGGAGGCAGACAGCAGTGAAAAGGTGATTGGGACCGCCTCAGCAGCCCCACCCACCATCGTCTGGGTAAGGCACCTACTCCCCAAGGCCCTATGTGTATGTTGATGTGTCGTGAGCTGTAATGATTATAGTGTAATTAAAAGGAGGGACTGATGGCCACACAGCATAGCCAGCAAAGTCACGTGAATGGCCCTACCAACTGTAGCCTATGCGGTGCATGTTCCACCCCCCAAGATGCTACGTGTGTGGGTTATGTGTTGTCAGAGGAAGCAGGGGGAGGAGAAGGCTCAGGATGTGTAAGACCGGGAGGTAGATGGCTGAGGTAATTAAAACTACACAACTCACCAGACAGCCTGGGCATAGAAAGAAATGCAGATCTTTGTGCAACCCTTTGTCTTAAAAACAAACAGATTTGTATGCATTTAAAAAGAATCCAGAGTTTAAATGTATAATAAACTCAGCCCTCTGTTTGTATTCATGTTATTTTTCTTTACATTTCTTTCTATACTGTAGGGAATTTAAATGGCTATTGGTATTACTAGAGCCAGGGAGAAGGCCATGAAGGAACTGACTGAGGGGGCGAAACAAGTGAGTTCCTAGCTGATGCAAAGTAGGACAGGAAAGGATCTTAGGGTCAGCTGCATGAGGTGGTATGGAGACCATACTGCTACCCCACTACCTGGAGATGTTCCGGGATCAAAGGATGAAAGATCTGCGAAGGTTGGGTCCCAGAGGATGACCCTGCAGCTGGCCTGGTGGTTCTGATCGAGGTGCATCAGGTCGCAATGGCCATCAAAGAGACAGTACCCATGTTTCTAAGTCAGATCCAGAGCCGTGGTTAGTTAGAACCATGGAGGACAACATGGAGATATTTTTGTGTAGGTTCTTAGTCGTTGCATGGAGAACTTTAAGCTGTTGTAACTGTCACGTTGCCAAAAAAGGCATCATTATCCTTACGAGTGTGGTGTACTGTTCCATTATTTTATATGAAGTTTCATGCAAAATGGAAATAGGTTATTGGGTCCAAATGCTAATCATGCAACTTCTTGTACATGAATTTACTCCTGATAAAAGAAACCATGATGTCTAAACTTCTGGTGGTTTGCCGTCACAGGGTAATTTGCCTCAGGGAGGGTGAAAAACTGGACTTTTGTTTTTCTAAGGTACGAATACCATTTTACATCAATAAGGCTTTGTGTTTATCAAATCGAGTAAACCACCAAACTTGCTAAAATTCATTCAGGAAATTTTTTTTCAGCATTTTCCTTTACATACAAACTAAAGTGACACTATAATCTTAATAAGCATTTTCTTATTTCAAATTTAAAGTAAAAAATAGTTTATCTGACTAAAACCAAGTTTTCAGCAAACACTTTACTTTCACACCTGCTAACAAGGTCTGAAGTTAGGTTTTAATTTTATTATATTAATAAATATTATAGTTATTATTGTCATTAGCTCCCAAGAAATGAAAACTATCCAATCTGTTCACTGTAAGTGTTACGATTAATTAAAAAAAAAAAAGTGCTTGAATGACTGGACCAAAATTAAACAATACCACCACAGTCTACTGTATGTCATAAAACAGACAGTTCTGTCAGTATTGTAACTCCTCCTACACAAGAGTTCTTCTAAATGCCTGCCTTAGCTTTGAGCACTCACCCTATGATAGCTTCATTTAGGTTTCAGCTGCTTCTCTGATGACACCTTCATTTATTTTTCAGGAGAGCAACACAATGGAGTGGATAAAAAGGGCTGTACTAGTCTTGTCAGGTAAGACATATTTCTGCCTTCTGATTTTGTCTTTCATTGTCTTAATTATGAATGCTTGAATAGTGGAATTACGACTTTCATTTTAAGTAAAGTTGCAAGCTTGTGTTTCTAATAAATACACTCAACATAGCAACATTTTTTTAATCAAAACAGTATTACAATAAGTGAAACCATATCATCTAAAAATATTTTTGTGATGGTCATTTCCTTATTTGCATTTTATCTTGTGAATCAAACTACCTGTTGAAATGTGTGATCAGCTCAATCAGCTTCTGACTGTAAAAACTGCATCAGTAATGAACTGTCTTTTAAAAGGTTTTCAGTTGTAGAAATGCACTGAATGGAAAAAGTCCTGCTTGTTTTGTTGAGGGTTCCACAAAACTGGAGGCTTTTTACACCAATGTCACATCATACTTATCTATCCAACTTATTCTGATCCTGCACCCATCTTTGCTGCTTATGTCTACTTTTTTTTATATTTAATGATATAATGCACATTCACATCTGTATTTGCACCAGTGTAATTATTCTGACCCTGCACCCACCTTTGCTACTGGTGTCTATTTTCTATATTTAATGGTATAATGTACATTCACATCTGTGTAAAAATACAGCAAAAATAAAAACATGTGACAAAGTGAAGATGATGAGGCAAATTTATGACAGTCTTTTCTTTAACTCTTGTTGAAGCCATGAAGGCTTCAACATGGAGGCTGAGGCTGTGGTGACAAGAAAAAGAAGTTGAGAGCATGTCATGGTGATGAGGTATATTTTTAAATACATGTAGGTGCCAGGAAACTATGAAATCATAAAAGAAACCAGGAAACAAGATAAAGTTAACACTGTATGATATCATTGACTATTTTAGAAAATTGTCATGCCATGCCCACAAAAGGCTTTGTTTTTGCAATAAATATAAAACAGAAGAAAAAGGGTGTGCTCTAACTATAGAGGGATCACACTTCTCAGCCTCCCCAGAAAAGTCTATGCCAGGGTGCTGGAAAGGAGAGTTCGTCCGTTAGTCGAACCTTGGATGCAGGAAGAACAATGCGGTTTTCGTCTAACCCATTTGGCCAGCTCTTTACCCTCTTGAGGATAACTGAGGGCGCGTGGGAGTTTGCCAACCAGTCTACATGTGTTTTGTGGATTTGGAGAAGGCATTCGACCACGTCCCTCGGAATATTCTTTGGGAGGTGCTTCAGGAGTATGGGGTGTCTGGCTCGTTGCTACGGGTCATTTGGTCCTTATACAACCATTCCAAGAGCTTGGTCCGCATTGCCGGCAATAAGTCGGACTCATTCTCAGTGGGTGTTGGACTCCGCCAGGGCTGCCCTTTGTCACCAATTCTGTCCATAATTTCTATGGACAGAATTTCTAGGCGTAGTCAAGTGGCGGGAGGCTTCCACTTTGGTGGTCTCAGAATCTCATCTCTGCTTTTCGCGGATGATGTGGTTCTGTTGGCTTCATCAGGTGCTCCAGCTCGCACTGGAGTGGTTCACAGCCGAGTATGAAGTAGTGGGAATGAGAATCAGCACCTCCAAGTCTGAGGCCATGGTCCTCAGCTGGAAAAGGGTGGAGTGCCTACTCCAGGTCAGGGACGATTCGCTGCCCCAAGTGGAGGAGTTTAAGTATCTCGGGGTCTTGTTCACAAGTGAGGGGAGAGGGAAGTGGGAGATCGACAGATGGATTGGGGCTCGGGCTGCGGCTGCAGTGATGTGAACGCTGTACCAGTCCGTCGAGGTAAAGAGAGAGCTAAACGTAAAAACGAAGCTCTCGGATTACCGGTCAACCTACGTTCCTACTCTCACCTATGGTCACGAGCTTTGGGTAGTGACTAAAAGAACGAGATCGTGGATAGAAGAGGTGGAAATGAGCTTTCTCTGAAGGGTGGCTGGCCTCTCCCTTAGAGATAGGGTGAAGAGCTCAGCCATCCGGGAGGGGCTCAGAGTAGAGCTGCTACTCCTCCACATTGAAAGAAGCCAGGTGAGGTGGTTCGGGAATCTGACAAGGATGCCTCCTGGGCGCCTCTTGGGTGAGGTGTTCCGGGCATGTCCCACCGGGAGGAGGACCCAGGGCAGACCCAGGACATGCTGGAGAGATTATATCTCTCAGCTGGCCTGGGAATCAGTTGGTTAGGGCACCTTTACCACAAACTACTGCATCAACATGGCGTGGCATGGAGGGAATCAGCTTGCAGTACTGCTGAGGTGTTACTGAAGCCCAGTTTGCTGTGATAGCATTCTTCAGCTCATCTCTGTTTTTGCATCATGTGTTTCTCATTTTCCTCTTGATAATACAAGTTGGCTGGTCAGTCAACCACAGTAATGATATAGTCAGTAAACCATCTGGTAGTAGTTTTGGCACTGTGGGCAGGTGCTATATCCTTGGGGAAAAGAAAATGGTCTGTATGATGCTCGTCAGCAGACGGAAGTGAGACGTGCTCTAAAATCAATCTCCTGGTAGACAGCTGCATTGTTTGAACTTGATAAAACACAGTGGACCAAACACCACCAACACCAGATGACATGGCAACCTAAATCATCACAGGAGTGGTTTAATATGAGGAATGTGACAGTTGTAGCCCCTTTTCTGACGACTTCTGTGTGTCGTGGTTCTTGATACACGGACACCAGCTTCAGTCCACTCCTTGTGAATCTCTCCCAAGTCAACCCGGTGGCTTGTGCACCTTTTCCTACCACACTTTTCCTTCCAGTCATCTTTCCATGAACATGCTTCGATGCAGCACTCTGTGAACAGCCATCCTTTTCATCAATGACCTGTGTGGCTTACCCTCCTTGTGGAGGGTGTCAGTGATCTCCATCTGGACAACTGTCATGTCAGTAGTCTTCGCCATGATTGTGGTTGTGTGCATTTCACTTTACATGTAATGAATACAGAATATATGAAGGTTTACCTTTTTTAATGAAATTTTGAAAAAATAAAATAAAATCCACTAGAAGAGTGGATGTATCTGAGCTGATTTGTGAGGCTGGAAATTATTTTACTGATTTGAGTGTTGAGACTGAACCAAAACATTAAAGTTGTTTGCAAAAAAACAAAACAAACCAAAACACTTAGCTGAAAGTCACTAAAACTCTTACACTTTAGTGAAACTGCAGAGCCAGGCGATAATTATCTTATATTCACACATACAAGGAAGACATCTATTCATCCATTTTTATATAAAAATGATAATTAGTGCAGCTTTATACTTACTTGTTGCCAAAACTGGCATAAATGCAAGAGAAAGAGGCTCTTGCCCAAAAGAGAAGTGGGAGAATAGAGATCCATTTGCTCTTCAGATCAGGCATCTTGGCACTCACACAAACTGAAACACAAGTACATCGGGCTTCTGCCTGCAGCTGCAGATATCCAGCCTGTAAACACACAAAAAAACATATAATTGTTCTCTCCTGCACCATACCCACACACAGCCCTTAAACACTTTCACAAAAACATACTAAAATTCATTTTATGCTCATTAATGTCGCTGTACACACACAGCCCTCACCTACATTATAGTTATTGACACAAAGCAACATGGTCCATTGAGTGCTGTTTGGACGAGCGGGAGTTCAATAGAAAGGTATCCGTCTTTGTAGAAGGGCATGGAAATGTCAATGCCCCTCAGCAAGCTAAAGGAAGCCAATCTCCCAGGGTCTATTAATATGAAAGACGACAAACACAAAAAACCTTTCAGCAAAAACCTTTGTGTCATAAACATTTCAATTTCAAAGCCTCCATTTTGCAGGATGACATGTCAGTTTATTTTTGCATAATGTCAGCTGTCGTTCTTAGGCAATTAGGAGAAGCATAAAAAATAGTGACCAGATCTGTAAGTGCTCTGCAAGAATGTGTTGACTGTATAGGTGTCTGTCAGAGATAGAATGATTGGGAGTGTGTTAGTTAACTACCATGAATGTGCAATTTCCTACGTGTTACCTACAAAAACAGTCTCCCTCTGTGGTAATAATACTGTCCCTTCATGCCTTCTATACCACACTGTCAGGTTTAGAAGTCTTTGGGTGGCATTTAGTGGTTCAAAGGTTCTGTGTGTAATTGATCAGACTGCTACTTGATCTGTACAGCTGGCATTTAGTCCACACAGAAAAATGTGCTTTTCCAGCTCTGTTAGGATAAACTTGCTTTCAAATGTCAATGCCTGCCACCAATAGAAGTTTGACATGGATGAATTGTACACAGAGCATAATGAGATTTCACTTTCTCACCTTCCACCTCTTGCTTTTGTGGATACATGGGTATTTACATAATGAGTCAACACAGTTATAATAGATACGCCATACTGCAAATATGTGCTCAATAATGTCTTTATTTTGTTATCTGAATGTTTCAAATTCTCTTTAATCTTCCTCTTCTTTTTTGTCACTTTCATTTAATGAAGCACTTTTTGGAAAGGCTATTTATATTTGACCAAAGCAATTACACCATTTTGCAAAAACAGCACTGTTTCTTTGTCAAAAATTGCCCTTAAATGTTAAATAGGCTTAATAAGAAGTCAGCTGCAGCACTAAATTTCGCAGCTCCTACTGCTCTTTCAAACAGTCATTACGCTGACAGATAAATGGCTGCAATCTTGACCCTCTCAATAGGTATTTGTAGTTTTTTTGGCAATCAGAATGGGCACCCAGCAGCTTTACTCCTTCTTTACTCCTCTCAAGCTACAAAGCAAACCCCAGACGCAGGATCATTAAAATCACTTCTGAGTGAAATTTTTAGAAGTTGATCAGAGGAAATTGTTACTATTTTTGTATGAAAGCCCAAAAATCCCAAGTTAAAAAATATCTTAAATGCTTCTTTTTTTGACACTTGCTATCATTTGATGTGGTAGGTGAATATTTCCGAGTGTTTGAAGTAGGGATCAGGACATTTGCAAAAAACAGGCCATGCAATCAAAAAGATGACCAAAAAGGACGCAGACACCCTTCACTTAATTTTAATGAGAGGGGACAGATAAGAATATACACATTTCAAGCACTGCCTTTCATCTGTGGAATGAAAAAGGCTTCCTCTGTGCAAGTAAATGCTTTTATAAGTAACATCATGTTCTTTGTATTTGGAACTTTCTGTGGACTGGACTTGTGAATTTCACTTCAAATTTAAAAAGCATTCATTCAGTTTATATAAAGAAAATAATTTTGACTATTTCAAGAACAAAACATATAAAACTAAGGCTAGTTTTTTGTAATGAATATAAGAACTAGTATGTATTTCCTAACAGGTCTTGGATTGTCTTTAAACAGTCATCAAGCCCAAAGAAAGTAATTTGTTACATTACTTTCTCGTTACTCCATAAAATGACCTGAAACACATTGTCTCATAATTACCAGTTATCAATATAAACCTGAGGCTACAGTCCCACACACCAACACAAATCCTTGTTCTAATGAGGACGCACATACCATCTTTCTTTTAGTTTTTACAATATGAACACAAAACCAACAACAGAAAGCAAAGATGAAAACCAGCCCAAAGAATCACTACAGTGATTCTACTGGAGAAACAGGTGCAGGTAGAAATGGAGGCTACAATGCTGCAGCCTGACTCCTCACCACTGCCTTTGTTACCTGTTGAAGTTCAGGCCAGGGTCGGCATGCACTCAGCTTTAACGTCACTCTGGGTTTTTCGTTAGCTTTGTGTTAACATGCTGTCTGTGCAGATGCTTGCAAAGAGCCAAACTTCCATTAGCAGTATAATGCAGTTGTTTCTGTCATCGATGCAGTTTGCATTTCACCACCTTGTCCTTTCGTGCAATTAAAGTGAAAGTAATGTGCATATGTCCACTCCTTAAAAGCTGTAGATCACTCCACCGTGTTCCTCCACCCACACACAAACCAAAATCAGCTGATTGTAGTGTGAGTACGCAGGAAGAAAAAGGCATGTTTGCTTTTTGTGGGGTTTTTTGTTTTGTTTTTTTCCCTATCTCCCCGGCATGCAGACAACTGAAGAACCATTGTAACGCATGTAACAGCATAATTACCTTCGCCAAGGAGGTTATGTTTATGGTAGCGTTTGCATTCGTGCGTGTCATCATTCTGTCTATAAACATGATAGCTCAAAAAGTTTTTAATGAATTCTGATAAAACTTTGCAGGGGTGTAGAGTGAGGTCATGTTAACAATCCATTAAAATTTGGCTTCCATCCACCAAGGTCTTCAAGGTCAAATCAATGATTTATTGGTGGAAAATTGACAAAAAGCCTTAAAACGTAGAAACTATGATTCTTGCAGATGTGCTATGTATTGTCAACATATAGAAAGTACCATATAAAGATTTAAAATATCATGTCAAATTTGACCTCTGACCCCTCCTTTTAGGTCAGTAGATTGAGCTGAAGGTCAAAATAAAAATAATGCTATATAGAGCTATTTAAAGCTATCCCAGCTAACTGCATGTTTTTGGACTGTGGGAGGAAGCCGAACCCACACAGACACGGGGAGAACATGCAAACTCCACACAGAAAGGCTCCAGGTGGGATTTAAACCCAGGACCTTCTTGCTGTGAGTTGACAGTGCTAACCACCCATTTAATTGTCATAAATGTAAATTATAGAAAAATATAATCTCTATAATCTATAATCATCATCAAAATATCATGATTCCTAATGCTTCTCACCTGATGCCTGAGAGAAAGTTATTCTAGCTGTTGTATATTAGAAATGATCTGCAGCATGATATCTGATGAGTTGTTTGTTTTTTGTTGTTGTCGTTGTCATTTGTGTCTAATCTGAGCTTGTAAATCAAGCCGTAAACCTCTCCTGATGTAGTTTTTCATGTTACTTTGTAGAGTTTAGATTAGATGGACAGTTCCAATCTCATAACCATGGCATTCATTTATATCGAAGTTACTAGACCACTAAAATAATGTGCTATGTTTTATTGCATAGTCCTTGGCTGAAATATCGATTTCTTTCTCGAAGCCTTTACTGTCTCCTAAGTGGACTCTCTCTGCTTTACTCTTCCTAGTTAAACCAGCCAAAGATTCACAGTCATAAAATAGTGATTGTTTTTCAAGTCTCATTTAGAGAAAAAGCTCAGTATTCAGACACACCCAGGCTGGGGCAAGAACTGAAAGTGTAAATCTCGCTGTTGGAAAGTAGAAAAAGACCCTCTAGAAGCATGTCAGACAGGTGAACTTGTGGATGAGTAAGCAGGTAATAGGAATTTAATCTGATCTATTGAACTGAAATAATCCAGAAAGGGAAATGGGGAAAGGGTGGTCCACGGCATTCTCCCACCCAATTTCTGTTAACTCCCACTCTCTTTCCCTCTCTGTGTCTCTCTGTTTCTTTCTTTGTCCCTTTTCAATTATTCATACTATGGTTTTGACACATGCCTGCAGTAAGCCTCCAGATATTCTGTCAAGTGACACCACCCCCAGTTTGTCTGGCTGCTCTCTCACTATCCGCCCCCATATTCCTCTCTCTATTTCCCCTTCCTCCATCCTCATAACTCACCAGCTCTCCTCAGCTACACACAGGAAGATGAGGATAAACAAGAAGTCGAGGTCAAATATTCATCCTGCAATCAAACATCCCCATCCAAATTATGTAGTTAAACCTCAATTTGATATTTGTCATCATGGTAACACATCAAGTTTTTGCATTCATTGGCTGCCTCTAGATTCAATTTAATAATACTGGCTCAAATAAAAGCTAGTAGGGTCACAAGTATGTAAGCGACACACAGAAATTACCACAGTGGCTGGCACCTGTTTATTCCTCCATCCATTTCTCTGCCAGTAGATAAGTGGAGCACTGCTCTCCTCAACTCCCTGGAGACTGTACTAGTGCCCAGGCCTGATTTGGTTGTGCTGGGGAATGAGCCAGAGACTGTGGACACACATACAAATGCTCAAATCCAGTCTCTCACACACACTGCCACCTGCTTAAGTTGGATGGTCCTCTCATTAAGTCAGCTGGGCAGAGTGGACATCGAGTGGATAGGCCTGCCGTACTCTGGCCCTCATCACACTGTTTGAGGAGAAGAGCAATGTTTTCATGGCTTTATAGTCCACAATGGTAATATTATATTTTTGTTTCAGTTGTTTTAGATTTACCATCAAACGTTAACCTGGATGTTTGACCTTTACCGTGCTGAATGATGTATACAGTTTGGTTTAGCATTATTTGGTGACAGAACAAGCAGCTTGGAAACCAATGATGGGCAAGAAGGCAATTCCCACAAGTATACTGTGCAAACCTAGCCTCCAGCTCTCATTTACTGTGAATGGACTGGGAGGTAAAGGGCAGCCACTTAAACTTGCAAAATAACTACTGCACATTCATACAGCCTTTCTTTTTAATAAGGAAGAAGATAAAGTAACACCTACTCAGTATAGTTTAAAAAATTAACTATGTAATTAAACTTTCATACTAATGAAAATGTAGTTGGCAAACCATTTTAATCAGACTTATTCTCTGTGATTTCACTGAAGTCCTGTGATGCCTACACATTTTTTATTATATTTTCAAACAGAGCATTAACATTTTTGCAAATGATCCTTCACATTTTTTTAAAGACTGATATATATATGTGGGATATTTTATTTTTTAAAATGTACCTTACTCAGTGGACAATTGTGGACATATTTTTTGTAATTTTGTGTTAGTTTAATGTAGGGGGTGTCAAACTTCAGAAGCTAAAAAATCTTCCTGCCCCATTTTCCAAAATTTTTTATCAATCACTAACTATTAAAAAAGGTACATATTTTTATTTAAATAAAGGTTGTGCGAAGTCTTGTTTGGTTATTTTTGATTATTTTCCCTAAAAAAAAATCATAATTTTAGTTTCACTTCATATTTTACACCTGGTTCTGTGCCTGCAGTGGCTCTTTGCCCCTCAGTTTGAAATCCACTCGCTTAAACTAAAGTGACAGCAAATCTGAGTGAAGCCTACATCTATACCTGTTCTGTTAGGTCTTCAGCTGCTAATCCAAAGCTCTGTGTCATCAAGGTCACAGAAGTCTGAGAAAAAAGCTAGTCAAAAGATCGAGTGCTTTTCCCTGAGGCTATTAAATTGGTTATGAGAAAATGAAATTACCTCTTCAGAAACTACACTGGTGGTTAACTCATGTTTATAGTGGAATTTTGTAATTTCCTTTACAGTGCTTGAAGTATTACCTGAGTTAAGCACATATTCACAGACACACAGACTGCTCAAAGTATGAAGCTACAGTGCAGGATCTACTTATCCTTACTCATTTTATCATTTTTACAAAAACACTATTAATGACTAGATACAACTGATAAGTATCAAGTAAGAAATATACATATATATATATTAGTGCTGGGCAACGATTAAAAATTTTAATCGCGATTAATCGCATTGTTATGCGCAAAATTCAAAAAAGTGGCAGCTGGCGAGCCGTGCAGCAGCTGACAAGTCGCGGGGGCTGAGCCGGGGATCCTGCGGCTGGAAGGCGTCGAGAACTGGGCTGGAGACCCGGGAGCTGGAAAGCTGTGGGAGCCGAGGCTGGAGCCGCAGCAGCTGACGAGCTGCAGGAACGGGCTGGAGACGCGGCGGAAAAGCCACGCCAACTGTAACAGCGCTAAGGGCCAATAAACTTCACTCGTGCCGGGAAACCTGCCTGTCCTGGATGTTTGTTGCAGTAACCAAATCAAATAGAAAACCAAAGCCATTTGCCACTGACAGGGCATTAACGTTTTATCTAGTTTGTTATAGAAAAACAAGTTAGCCTCAGAGTCCAGAGCCACGATCATAACATTATAACAGGCAACTTCTGAGCAACAGCAAGTTAACATTTATAAATCAGTTTTCTTTTTTTTGTTACTGAACAGGTACCAGCAGAAACATTTTTCTTTTATCAGGGAGCAGCATAAACAGTCTATGTTCAGTAGCAATTGCCCCTGTTAGAGTGAGGTAACGTGGTCG
>VUQS01068356.1:0-13947 GCA_015108495.1 Heterochromis multidens
CAGCTGAGACTGAAGAAGTCACCAGAGGTGACGAAACGTTTCTCCCACTGAAAACGCTACGTCCAGATGAACAGATTCAGCTTTTTGGGATTCATTTACCTGGATTATTGAGCATGCATCAAGAAGTCTTGAGCAATAGTTTTCCAGAATTTCTGAAGGTCTTTCTGAAGTTTTTCTTTGGACACTGGCTGCTTTTTCACCCATTTTCATTTCAGGCCTTGTACCTGACAATTATCAGGGGGATTTTTTGTTTGTTAAGCCACTTAACAATGACCTATGAATCATTCAAGCAAGAAACAGGCACTCAAGAGATGAACCAGTGTTGTGTCTACACATAACAGACAACTTAGTAAAGAACCAATTTAAAATGGTATCCTTGGGAACTTTGGAAAGTTCTTCAAGAAGCCTGGAGAGCTATTCCAGCAAAATAAAAAAGAAATGAAGGGTGATTCAAGACTTTTGCACAGTACTGTAAATTGCCATTTTTTAGTAAATTTAGGTCAATTTACTAAAAAACTAATTTTTCATAGAGAAGTCTGAATGCTTGACAAGAGGGGATAATAAAAAGGAAAAGTAATGACCCAATAGCAGTTAATCTCAATTTTGTTATGTAGGTGAAGATATCTATTCCCTATTATTGCAAAGACCATTTCTGACAGAAGGCTTCAGTCACACTTTGAAATATAAATTTGTTCTTTTTAGCGTGGGCTGCACTGACATCATTTGGAAAAAAAATTACTCTCTCTCTGTCTGTTGGAAACAGGATGTTTTTATCAATTATCACTGAAAAGAAGCCTACAAAGACCCTTCAACACTCTGGCCCACGTGCATATACGCATGCACAAACTGTACTCCTACAAAAAAAGCACACATTCACAGCTACCTCAAATCCGTTGCCATTGAGAGGGGAACCTTAGCCAATCAGAGAAAGGAGGGCAACAGAACAGGAAGTGTGGCACACTGTATGTGTTCATCATCAGCGCTGACAGAAATAGCTCTCAGAGAGTAAACAACGCATCCCATTCATAAAAAAAAGCCAGCAAACGCCTACTCCCCTGCAGTGCAACGAGAGGGGAAACAAGAGATAAAGACAGGGAGAGAAACAGACAAGTGGCAGAAAGAGACCGATACAGTACAGAGACAGACACAAAGAGATGGAAATATAGGCACAGACAAAAAGAAAATGACAAAAGAGTAGCGTGAGATGGGAGGCCGCAGCTCAAGTAAGAAAGAAAACCTGATGATGACATCACATCCTCGTCACTGCTGGTTCCACTTCCTTGGTTTGGAAAACACCAGAAACCTACGTCAGGTGTTAAGAAACTGCTTTCCAGCTCGCACTTTTTCTGAGCAAGTCACTAGCACTGTGAAACACACACGCACACACACAAACGTGTAGATGTACACAATATGTGCTATAAGTGATGAACATCCACAGTAACCCTTCATAACATGCCAACCAGTGCATCCATGAGTGTTAACTGGAGTCACCAGCTGTTTCCCAGCCCACACGTTGTGCCATTACACCAGACCGCTTTCCACTTACACACATAAAACGCACCCGCAACATGCTTGCCACGTAATACCAGATAAGGAAATTGTTTGGTTACTTGCATGTGTGTGTGTGTGTGTGTGTGTGTGTGTGCGTATAGTATGTCATACAGAGGAAGTGATGCTATGGAAGATCTATTTTTAGAAAAGAGCGGAAGTGTCCACTTCTCTTTCCAGGATTAGTACATAGACAAAACAGAGACATGCACAAAGACACACACACATACGCATGCAGACACATTAGAAAAACCAGTGAAAGTGCACAATTCCTTGCCACAAACACCCACACCGTCTTCCAGTGGTGCATGCTGGTGAATCTGATGAAGTGTATGAGTTTTAAGTTAAAATTACTCAATCATCTCTTCCAGGTAATGTTCTTCCAACGTGGAGACATGCAGCCAAAAAAAGAAAAAAAAAACCCTGCGCTGCTAGAAAACAGATGTGAGAACATCTACAGCTCATACATAAGAGCAACATGTAAAATAACTTTATTTCACCTTCGGAACATACAAGCATGCACCCATAGACTGTTTTAACCAGCATCGCTTGCTGATCAATCAGCAACTTTCAAGTTTCTTTGATATCCCACAGGATGCCCAGGTGATAATAAAGCTGTGTCATTGTAGTACTTATGTCATATGACTGTCATGGCACTAAGAAGAGAGTGGGTGTTTTCACTTCCATTTACATCACATGGTAACAGGATGAAACTAACAAGTGAGACATGAGTGGGTGATATTGTCACTACCTTGATCACTGGACCACAAACCCGTTTGCTATATGACCAGAGATTAAAAGGGGAAAAAATGGTGCTAGAGTGACTGTGCGACTCCAGTAACAACCCAGGTTCCTAGGAAAATTAGACTCGTTCTTATGCAACATCACCAATGAAACATACTGAAAATTTTTAAATGAAGCTTATGCATAAGTTCAATAAGGAAGATCTGTAATCACTCATCTGCCTGCTTTCCAGGGCGTTAGGCACTTGTCTGTTTTTTACATCACTACCACTTTCTCACGCTGTCAACTCAATACTGACATCATCACTCTAGTCCAATAATCTTCTTGCCCACCTTCTTTGAACCAATCAGCCTCCACTCTGCGTGGTTTAAATCTGTGCTTTCCATCATTCTCCCTTTCAGACTCTCATTCGTGCAACCCACCTCGTCCCCATCTCCTCCTCTCAGACACCTCAGTCAGAGCTCCATCCAAGCCTCAATCTTCATCTTTACCACCACCAGCATCTAGACTCCAGGGGGTCCTGTCCTAAATCCTATCACTGCTTCCATGATGGGTCATCGGAGTCTAAATACATTAATTAATTTCTCTGTCTCAATAAATCATGTTCAATTTTTCCAAGTGATCTCTCCTTATTGAAATATTAACAGAGCGCTACTGCCATTAAATGACCGTAGTGTATCTTAGTATTGTGTATACTGTGAGGCATAGCAATGGTTTTTAGATTGATTTCCTGGATAAATTAAATTTATTTTTAACTAGGAGATAAAACTACCTTCTCATACTTTGGGCATATAAAACTAGATGATATAAATGATTTTATGTCTTTTCAAAGTAAACTGCAGGGCTGCAAAAGAAAAAAAAAACACTGTTTTGCAAGCAACTTGTGTAAAAAAAAAATCACAATCAGAGGAGTCAAGAAACAACGCGGAAATGTCGACATCATGTAACTATGATACTGTAGTTATTTGCACTAAAAAGGCTGTTGTTTGGCACCCGAGACTGGAGTTCCCCAACAAGTCCTAGAATGCATAAACAAACAAGGAGTTTTCCAAACCATTCCATTTCATAGCTGCATCGTTACATGATGAAGCAACACTGACTCGAGAATTAAGGTGACTGAATGTTTTCTTCAGTAGACCGGCTGTCTCACTGAATGTAATGCTACTACAGTGTGATTTATGTAGTGTAATTGAATAAATGGAAACTGCCTGAATGTCTGCAGACGAGTGGGAAATCAATCCAAAGGGGCTTTCCATCGATTTATCTTGCCAAAGTCACACAACATGGGGAGAATCATTCGGTCTGTGAAAACAGCTTTGAAATATCTTCATTGGCTCTGAGGGAGCTTTGACAAGTCTGAGAAATTATCACATGAGTTTCTCAGCTTGGGCTCTACAAACCAAGAGTTACAAGTCGCTTTTAGTTGTGACTCCTAAGTAGGGGTACAAGTACTTTATAGGGGTTACCTCTGCAGTAGCCAGAGGGTGTGTGCAACGATTAGCTCATGTAATAAAACAAAAATTACAATAAAAAAAAAAAGAGGACCTAAACTTGTCTGAGCAGTAAAGGTAAGAGGTAACTAAAATTAATGGATAGGCAACAGAAGCAGACATGAAAAGCAATGCATTAATAATTAAAATACATAAGTAATAAAATGAATAAGTGGTTGCGGAAAGTATAGCTAACAGTTGACATGTTTAGTTATAGGTTTGGAAAAACCAGAATCAGCATTCAATTTTTCAGCAGTTTGAGTTACAGTAGCTCATCTTTTGGATTGGACCACACAGGTCAGCCTTCGCTCCCCACATGCATCAGTGAGCCTTGGCTGCCCATGACCCTGTTGCTGATTCACCACTGTTCCTTCTTTGGGCCACTTTTGATAGATACTGACCACTGCAGGCTGGGAACACCCCACG
Source organism: Heterochromis multidens (assembly GCA_015108495.1). Classification (NCBI taxonomy): domain Eukaryota; kingdom Metazoa; phylum Chordata; class Actinopteri; order Cichliformes; family Cichlidae; genus Heterochromis; species Heterochromis multidens. The sequence continues at coordinate 4,209 of VUQS01068356.1, forward strand.
AGAGCTGCAGTTTTGGAGATGCTCTGATGCAGTCGTCTAGCCATCACAATTTGGCCCTTGTCAAACTTGATCAAATTCTAAAGCTTGCCCATTTTTCCTGCTTCTAACACATCAACTTTGAGGACAAAATGTTCACTTGCTACCTAATATATCCCACCCACTAACAGGAGCCATGAAGAAGAGATCATCAGTGTTATTCACTTCACCTGCCAGTGGTCATAATGTTATGCCTGATTGGCGTATGTACTGTTACAAATATTGCTGCTCATATTAAAAAAGCCTAAGTTTTAAGTAATGTTAAAAGCAACATAAAAGCAGTCTTTCTGAGCTCAGACAGTTTTTTTCTACTCTTGGCTGTCGATAATGTTTCATGGAAGTGAAAAAAAACCCACAGTAGTTTCCCTTAAATGGTCTAAAACATAAATAACATCCGAATATAGACACCCAACGTACTTGAGGTAAAGAGGAAGCAAAGTCAGAGGGTTTTCTGATGTTTTGAGCACAGGAGACAAAAGGAGAGAGAGAGGATGTTTTCCTCACTGAACTGTATTTTTTTCAGATATCTAAAGTTCCACTAACACACTCATACCTACACACACCCTTAGCACGAGTACAAGGGCCAATCCCCTAGCCCCCCTGAGGTATACCTCTGGGCGGGTTAATGGACGCACTCACTCACCCTGATACTTTCCTCCCCCCTTAAGCTCATCTTCTACTGCTCCTGTCTTCCCACTCCCCTTTTTTTCCCCAGTCCAGTAACATTTTCCACCCCACTGGAAATGAGAAGGGGTGGGTGGCTGGGCGGGTGGCAAGGCTCCTCACCAGAGTCTTTACAGTCTACAAAGGAAAATGGGTCAGGATGTGGGTGGGTCTTTTATTTCAACCTTCCAGGAGTCCATGTGTTATGGGTACATGAATGGGGTGAGCTTAAGGTGACAAACCCAAGAGTGGCATCATCTCCAGGCACAAGCTCCTAGTACTTCTCTGATATTGCGATCCATTATCTTCATGTCCAAAAATACTTTATTTTTTTCTTTTTGCAGCCTTCCTCTTCAAAAAGAACTGACTCCGTGATGGAAAAATAAGCATACTTCAAGCTCTCTCATCTCTTGCATCAGTCCGAGCAGGATAAACAGCGCACCAATTTTATCTCATAAACAAGTAACTCTATTTTGACACTCAGTTTTAAATCTGTGATATACGTCGTTGTGCATGTGGGCGTCTTTGTTGTGTGTGTGTCAGTGTGTGTGTGTGTTTGTGCAAAGTGTGCATGAGCGTATGTGTGAATGGTGTTGATGCGTAGGAGACAGTTACGTGTTTTGGCTTATAACATGGCTGTTGATGGCTTGAGTTGTCATGACGATTTTTAGTAGGACTTCACCATGGTGACCATGACTGGACACACACACACACATACAAGTGCAAACACAAACACAATTTTAATCCAAAGCTGTGGAATATTTCCTAAATAAGTCAATGACACACTTTTGTGTTTTTTTACTTTTACACAAATGTAGCTCTGCTTAACTCATTTTTTTTTTTAGTGATGAGAGCAGGCTTATTGTTAAATTAGCTCCTGCTGCCACACTAACCACTTTTAAGATATACATTTAGAAATTAATGATGGATACCTTACCCTGTACTACAGTTGGCCAGGTCCAAAATAATCAAGACCTATTGTTTTATCTCAGGTTCATGTGTCAATATATTTAGTACCTGATTGGATATAAGAAGACTCACTTTGATTGCATGGCACATCATAATTGTTATTTCCAGGTTAACAGACTGTGAACCGTTGAGAAACTGTGAAGAGGTGGTAAAAATTAAATGTACTGCTGCTCTTTAATTTTTCACTGGTCACACAGAGTGCCTTGCTGTTTGTTTTTGTTTGGGTGCAGCACATGTTAGATGGATTCTAATTATCTTCACATCTATTCAAACTGTCCCTGTTATATTGTTATCCTTGGGGATCTTTTCAGATCTGGTCTCGCTCTCTCTCTTTTAGATTAATTCATGCATGCTGGGTACTATTAACCAGCATAATGTCATTGCACCTATCCTTATTAATGAATAGGGATGTCATCAGAATCAATACTTATGGTAGTTTTCAATATCAAAATGATTAAAATGCAATAGTACTTATTTTTTTGTTTTGTATTTTTTTCAGTACCATAGGTACCTTAGGCACCATATGACCAAGTGGAATCAGAAAATTTGATACTCAGATACTAATCTACACTAAAAATTAGATACTCATTTGCAACAGTATGGATACAAACAGTTCCATCTTTGCCTCCTCTAGCTGACAAACAATTTCACACAGCCCCTCCCCTCACTAGCAGCTGAACACAGCAAACTTAGCAAAGCATCTTGACACATGACTCTTTATGAAGAATTTGTTAAGGTCAGTAAAGCTCCCGTTTCAACAACATTAAAGTTTAAACAGTTATCTTAAATGTTAACCTGACTGATGCACACATTAAGATTAGACATTTAACTATTAGCAATTACTCACATTAGCTGTCTGTTAAGTTATTACAGTAACATGTATGTGGGAGCTAGGCAGCAAATATTATCAGTCCTGCCTGTCTGTAACATTAATAGACAGTATTAATTTAACAGGTTAACATAATTATTTGTGTCTAAAAAGTGTTACACTTCTCTTAAAGTTTCTGATTGAAGCAGAGAAAAGTCTACCAGCAATCAGACAGAAACAGTGACAGCCTACCTTACCAACTCAGGAAATAAACAGGTCTGTAGCTGAATACATTTGCATGAACCAGTATTTTTCTAATCTTTTTTTAAATTATGCATCTTAATTTTGTCATTTTTTTCTCCCCTATGGTATCAAAAGTGGTATCAAGAATCAAGTATTTTCCTGGGTGTTGGTATTGAGTTTTAAATTCTAGTATCGTGACAACCCTAATAATAAAAAATAAATCTTTAGATGTGGCCTTAGAAACAGGGATGCCTAACTGCATCTCTGTAGTCCACTCATCATCTTTGGTTGAAGTTAATTACTAAAGTTACTAAACAGTCTCTGAGTCGATTTGTACATAAGGAAGGCCACCTTTCTACAGCAAAGCTCTAATGAAAAGATGAAGACGGTAAAATGTTGTTCTGTAGTATCAGTTTTAATCCTATAGAGACAATGTGGTGGAGCCTTAACTCTAAAAGAAAAATGCTTCCTAACTATCTCACTTGTCTGACCTCTCCTGTTTTTTTGTTGGGGTTTTTTTATATCATTTGATTTTGTTGAAGCCATCTGACCAAGCCCTCAAATCTCTGCAGCTACTGAGATGAGTATTGTGTTGGCCTAACAAAACAAAAGGGAGCAAAAGCTATAGGGTGCCAGTTTAGCTCACTAGTTGAGCAGGTGACTGTATACCACATGGCCAAAATGGAGCAGCCCGGGTTTGAGTCTGACCCATGCCCCTTTGCTGCATGTCTCTCCTCACTTTCCTGTCTAATACGAATACGAATAACTTTATTGATCCCAGAGGGAAATTCATTTGTCTGACAGCTCATCTGCTATTTATATGAGAATTAAATAATAATAATAATAATAATAATCTTCACTGCTCCACTATCAAATAAAGGTGAAGCTACAGACGGCACTGGATTAAAGCATGTTGTTTTCATTTTGTTTCACAAAACCTAAAAAAGAAAAGGATTGTTTAAACTGAGCATGAATGTGCACATGAATGGTTGTCAGTCTCTCTGTGTTAACCCTGTGATGCTCTGGTGACCTGTTTAGGGTGTACCCTGCCTTTCTTCCAATGCCAGCCAAGATGGGTTCCAGTAAGGGGTGACCTTAAAGCACTGGTGGCTGGTTGATGGATGCAAGCCTACACGAGTTCTGGGTCACTAACTTCTTTGTCACTCGCCACCATGACACACTCTGTGGTAACAAAAAGACGCAAGACTTTTGCTGTAGGGTAAGAGGTCACACATCAGTTAAACATTTCATCCATGACCATGGCTCTCTGTGGCACAGAGAGCAACAGGCTCCTGCATATTATCTCCCACATATAAAAGACGCACACAGACGTCAACCAATCACACACAACAAAGCTCTGACATCAGGGCTGACATGACAGCTAAGCAGGAACAGCTGTGTAGTCATTACAGGCCACACCACAGGAGAGTGACGCAACAGTGTGCAGTGTGTAAGTGTGCGTGTACGCGCTTCTACGAGTGGGACTGTGTGTGTGTGTGTGTGTGTGTGCGCGCGCGCCTAGGAGAGTCTAGGTCAGCGCTGCGTCTGTATAGGACAGGCAGCACTGGTGTGGTCGGCGTGGGAGAGATGAGTCACATGGTCAAACTGAAGTTGCATTCCAGTGAAGGGAGAAGAAGAGGAAGAGAGAAGAAAATTTTGAGAAAGTGAGAGTAAAGATTTCAAAAGTCAGACAGAGAAGGGGGAAAGGCTGACCTGACAGACAGAGGTAGTTTATATTTTTGTGATCTGGTAACACATCCTCATAAAAATCAAATGTTGGATGTAGTAGCCCACAGCAAAGATCACATAAACTGTACAGTGATAGTGGACATTTGTGTCCATGCCTTGCTGTACTACGTGTTCATGTTGCATACGGATAGTTGTGTGTGAATGGTCCGCTCCACTGGGGAAAAGAGGGAATCCTGCCCAGACATTCCATGGCACAGATTCCCAAAGAGTTTCCACTACAAGTAAGACACACACTACACACACACACAACCGCTTCCTCTCAGGATGAATTCCTGTCAAATGTTCGATGGGAAACAAAGAAGAAAACTGAACACAAAGACTGAAGAGAGCCACAGCACAGACACTCCAATAGCTATTGGTGTATTAGTGTCATAAAGAGAACCAGATAACCAGTAAATCAGGCAGACTGTTACAGAGAACTAGCACATGTTACCGCAGGCTGCACCCAGCATGCAAATCCCTAACAGGACAGAGCCCAGATGGGGCTTCCCATAATGCAAAGTAAGGGCAGTCCCTCCAGTACAGAAGAAAAGCAAATATATTTCTGTAGACTAAAATACACTACACTGAAATAAATGAATATATAGTTTATACATAAATAAACACCTATACTGTAAGTGTCCTGCTTCATAAAATAGAAGAACAAAAAAAATAAAAGTAGTTCAACACTGTTTAAATCTCTGCAGGGCAAGGGTGTATGATTTGTCACAAGACCCAAAGCAAGCATTGTACTTTGTATTATAGAAAGTCACTGAGGTGTGAATATAAGGTCCAAATTTAAAAGGAAAAAAAGGAAAAAACCCAACTGCCATTTGAAACTGTACATAAACACTGATGCTAATGGTCTGTGAGATGATACTTGGATGCAACAATGTTTCCACCAAAATACCAATCTACTCAGTATGCTCACATGACCAATGGGGATCATCTTTACAGCATTCACCACGTGACTATTGCAGGTTAACAATAAAAAGGGAGTTTTTCCTTCCCACTGTTGCTCATAAGCTGTCATCTGATTGTTGGGGTTTTCTCTGTATTATTGTAGGGTCTTTACCTTACAGTATACAGCACCTTGAGGTGACTGTTGTTGTGATTTGGTGATATATAAATAAAATTTAATTTAATTGAATCCAATTTTATAGGATATTTTGACAGAGAACAGTATATGTATGTACCAAATACAGTGTCAGTCTATCCAGTAGATATTTTACAGGATAAGCGTGACCTGCTGGAACAACAGAGAAAAAGGAGAAGAATACTAAATGTCACTAAGGTAATTTTCACATGAACTCTGGAGAATCAGGTCACTGTCCAGATTTGTCCCTTCTTACATGCAGCATGCTTCAGAGCCGTTCTTACTGCTGGAGTACTCTGTTTGGTTTTGGGTGCTGCTTGAGTAGATGACACATACACGCTCGCTTTGAGTGTCGCCTGTGCTAGTCTCACAATGGCGCAATCTGACATCACACAGAGTTTGTACTAGGGTGTTGGGAGGACTGCATTTGCATTCTCACATGCATCTCCGTTGGGTGATGTCAAGAAAAGGTCGGGGGTTCGGTGCATATGTGGAAACAGATGAAGAAATTTTTTAAAAAGCAGTTTAACAGTGGCCCAGGAGGAAATTAATCCAACAGAAACATGTTAGGATGGATCAGAAAAGTGGACTGATCAACTGTAAAAAAAAATAAAAAAAAAAAGCATGCACAAGCAAGCAAAACAAAAAAAAAGAAAGAAAATGAACTTTGACAGTGACTTGACATAAGCATGTCGCATGGAGTTAAATCTTAAAGCTAAATGAAAACAAAGAAGGCTTGGTTTACATAAGACTGAAGCAAGCACAACTTTTCCTCTCTCATTTTCCCCGTCTTTCTGTCAGTGCCACTGTTCAGCAGTTCTTCTTCTCCACCCAACCATCAGAGCTCCCACACCCCAACTATTCACCCATTCACCCATCCATCCATCTATTCGGTTCTCCACTGCAGTCCCCACTGTGTGGAGTGGGGCAGTGGAGCATTTCCACAGCTTTGGCCAGGAGGGCTTCCAAGGCATCACACACACACACACACACATACACACACACACACACACACAACTGCACAGGATTTCCAGATACACACACTGAACCATAAAGTGCCAAGAATTATGTAAGTCCCAAGCATACCTTATATAAAGACCAGATATATTCATGGAGAAAAAGAAAATTTTGAGTATGAAAAAGCCATCCTTCACAGACACACACACACAGGTGTGATTCCACACACAAACAGACACAATAAAGGCTACTGGTCATGATCATTGTTGAGGTAATGGTGCTGCTTACGCACTGTGGTTACCTCATGTGCTCTGTTTCTATTCCTGTCTGCTTTGAATATGACTCTTCCTGTGTTTTCTGAGTGTGTGTGTGTGTGTGTGTGTGTGTGTGTGTGTGTGTGTGTGTGTGTGTGTGTGTGAGCTCCTACGTGTCTTGTCTGTCCATTAATGATAAGTGGCCAATTATAGCGGCTGTCTTTCAGGAGCACATCAAAAATAACACGCATAGAGTGACAGATATAGACCTCTGCTTTGCATGCTGCAGTCATTTCAGATATTGGCCCGATGTAAAACTGTGTCATTTGCATGGGAGTGCCGCTAACTTCAGGCGCTTTGGGACTATTTATATTAACAAGAAGAAGACAAATATGCAACTAAGGAATGCAAAAATAAAGAGATACACAGTACTGTGCAAAAGTTTGACATACATTTGCACATGAAGTAGATGTTAAAGGTGCTGTGAAGGAAGGGCTCTTGGAAAACTTATTTCTGTGGATTGAATCTGTCTTCTTCCGTCTGTTCACATAATCCCAGCCTGGGGTCATCATCACTTGAAAACAGCATGCATGATTTATCACTTTTAATTAATGAATAGAGTCAAAAAATTTAATGCAAGTTGAAACTATATTATGTGATATAAAAACAGACCACTGACTTGGACAGTTGGAGCCATGTGTCCTTCCTTCTTGTCGCTGTAGCTAGCTTGTTATGACCCTGACTGTACATGTGGGATCATGGCCACGCTGCAGAAAGAATTTAGGACCTGTCTGATGCCTCTCTAGTGGTATTGCAGGGTGGATAATAATCTAACCCCCCTTCCCTGCTTGGTGTGGAAAGCAGCCGGAGTGCTGCAATGTAGCCGTGTTTCCACAGTGGAAGCTTGTTCCTGGATAGAGGCTGCAGTGGAAGTTCCTCCTCATGGACTGAAGGAACACAAGGAGGGAAACAGAGAGCAAGGGAAGGAGTGAGTGATGAGTTTAAATAAAGGACAACAGAGAGAAAAGAGACATCAGAAGAGAGCAAGACACGAACAAAGGGTTAGCGGAGAGGAGAGTGGAACAGAGACGTTGATGGGGGCGAGAGTTACTGACAATGATTAGGTGGGTTAGTCTACTCTAGGTCATGACCTGCCATTGACCTGAGTCTGGTCTGGCAACTGTCTGACAGATTAAAAGAGCAGCCTCTCTGCTTCAGCACACAGAAGTCCACATAGAAAAAAAAGTTAAAGGTACTCTGGCATGTCTGACCACTCGTGGAACTTGTGGAGCGCTGACTTGGTTAGCAGGTTCCTGTTTTGTTTGCATATTTTACTTTATGACCACACATATGAGAAAAAGAAGAAAACTTAAAATAACCTTCAGCAGTAATTTAAAAAAATTCAACTCTATACAAGCAGCATCCTGTTAAAATATGGCAAACTTTAGAAACAACAGACAGTATGGTGTCATTTTAAATAAAATGTGATGAGAAAATATAAGATTTAATCAACCTAAAACAAAATATTAAGATTCTTTATGTATATATACATGTTTTTTTTTCCTTTTTGTGGGTCTGTGCTTGTTTTTTGGAGATTGGGGAGGGGGACACATTACAGCCTTGGTTGTGGGATCACTGGTTTCAGATAGTTAAAGACATTATCAGCCACTTTGTGTCTGATGTTGGAAAGATGTTTTTGCATTTTAGTCTTGGAGATGGTGACTGTAGGCAGTAATTATTTTTTAAAAATTACTTTGTCTGAAGCACGCTAACCCATTAAGTCTGACTGGAAAATGTCGGCAATGTGCAGAAAAAAGTAGGAGTCATAGCTTTGATGAGGAAAAAAGGTTTTGTGAAAAATGCAGATGTAACACATTTAAAAAGTTGTCCTTATCTTGATGTCTCTTTTCTCTCCGTTGACCTTTCTTTAAACGCATCACTCACTCCTTCCGTTACTTCGTTTCCCTCCTTGTGTTAAGTCTCATGAAGACACAATCTCTAGGAGAACATACTCTGTCGAGTTTCCTAATACACAGGGAAAATACTGATCAAGAGATAATCAGTGATACGACCAGAAAATACAGTGACAGAGTGCACAACTACATGATTTGGCTACATTATCCAGTTAATTCTATGGCCTCTTTACTGCAATCAAAACTAACAAGTAGGGCTATTGTTTAGTCATATTGTAGGAGAGCAGGATCTATGACTAAATAAAAACTTTCAGAGAGTTTAAAAAAGTGTTCCTTCAATATGTAGCATTTGTTGTGGCACAGTGCCTGCCGAAACAAGTAGCTTCAGTTGGCCACCTCATTAGATTTAAACACACTCTCCAGCCAATCAGATTGTGTATTCACTGCAGTGATTAATATGCTGGCTGGCAACAGGTTATTTAACCTAACTGATGAAGTAAGTAACTTCTCATTTCTTTTTTGGCAAGTTTTTTATGGGCGCAACCCACATACTCAACTCTACTGCCCAACCCACAAAGAGAACAGAACAAAAAAAATGGGGAGCACACAAGTCCAAAACACAAAAACACAGTTCTGGGGGTCGGCCCAGCCAAGGGGCTAGGCGGAAGAGATATAGCAGTTCAGGGGGTTTGCCACGAGGCAAGATCTAGGGCCAGAGGCCAATGTCAAGGGTGAAGCAACTCAGAGGGGCCAGCCGGATGGCCAGCGGTGGAGATGAAGCAGCTCCGGTGGCGACGACGGCGAGGATGGCTTGGAATCAGGCAGTGCGGGACCCTCAGGCTCTGGTACCTCAGGACCCATGGGCTCAGGTTCAGGCAGCGCGACATGCTCAGGCTCTGGTCGTGAAGGACCCACAGTCTCAGGTTCAGGCTCTGGTGGTGAGTGTCCCTCAGGCTCAGGCAGGGAAGGATCCACAGGCTCTGACAGAGACTGCTCAGTAGGGATCATTAAATTCAATGGTAACTGGGACTTTGGCAGTTCTTTCTCAGGACATGCAGTCGCTTCTGTTTTT
>VUQS01068359.1:0-12402 GCA_015108495.1 Heterochromis multidens
TTTCTTTATTGGTATCCTGTGTCAGTGGAAAGAAGAGCAACAGGGTCAGAAGGATATGTGAAATCTGTTGGGCTAAGGTGTGTCCTGTGTTTATATGAGACAGATTGTGACCCTGCCAGTCAGGAAAAGGATGCTTTTAGTCGGCCTTTTGCTGTTTTATGGTCAGCACACATGTGGAAATGACTGGCTTCCACAATAGAGAGTGAGCAACACAATTGTCTTAAGGGAAAAGGAAAAAGATGTGTAGGTGTGTGTGAGTATGTGTGTGTGAGAGAGTGGAGGTAGTAGCTATATGAATGACTAAATAAATCAGTGTCACTGTACAGTATGTGTGCATTTGTGTGTATATTGTAAGAAAATAGGGACTGGGTCACATTACATGGCCATGGACTCACGTGAGGGGGCAGGATGGTATTTTGAAGGTGGGTGAAGGGTAACTACAATCATACAGTAGACACACTAGACAGAGCAAATTGGGACCTATAGACTTGAATGAAGCTGGCGACAAGCAGGAGAAGCTTTTCCCTCTGGTGACTCATGGTTATGCTTGTTTACAGTCTTGTGCAAGGGAAGTTTTCACTACTCCAGGTGCTTAAAGATGACTGTCTCATGGACCAGTGCCATGCTTGTCATTAAGTGCAGTGCCAGCAAAATACTCTAACATTAGTATCCTCTGAATACAGTCCAAACTGTGAGTACTAGGATCCCTAAATATATGTTTAAAAGAATAAATATATACCACATAGTTCTGTCTATATCAATCTGAATCTATGAAATTAATGGTGCCTGTTCTCAAAGCCCAAGGTGATGTCTTCATATTGTTTATTTGCTTGCTTGACTGTCAGTCCAAAAGCCGAACATATTCATAATCAAGCCTTTAAAATATAGTACAGTAGAATACCAATTGTGCTAATCTTAAGTGGGCTGCATAAAGCTGAGAATGAATGCATAATGCAATAGTTTTAATACCAAGAGCTATTACAGTTGCGTCCATAATATTTGAATTGTGCTTTCAAAGATAATGCATGGCTGCATCCATCATTTATCCTGCCTTGGATCTGTGGCAACCTTCCCTCTCTCCTTGTGTGTCGGGGCATGCAGCCACATCTCCTCAGCCAGGCTTGCGCCCGCAGGGCCTGGAAGCACACTTAAAAAAAAAAAGACACTAAACATACACACACACACACACTCATTCACACAGTCATGCACACGGGGCAACACGAACAAGCCTACATGAAAGATACATCTGTTTCTTATGCATGTTTGATGGGACAGGCAGGCAGCGGCTGGCCATCGCTCCTACTTATGGTACAGCATGGATCAGTATGGATGACTAGGTGGAAGGAAAGGAAAGCCGTGAGTGCAGGTGAGAGAAAAGAAGGTGCATAGCCTAAAAATATGTGAAAGGAGAAATGAAACACGAGGAATCTGCTGAATTGTTGCCTGTTTTCTTAAATCTCTTTTAATTAGATAACCTTTTGTTATCATACAGTACGATAACCAAAATGTAGCCATTGCTGGCAGAACTAGAGAGTGATAAAAAAGCTGAGACACCAGTGAGTCAATAACACTTTGCTCTGTTGTGGAGTTGTCTTTTGTTCTTGCTGTTTGATGTATTATTGTCTTTTTTAGCTGCAAACAGCTGGTATGAAAGCCTTTGTCTGGTTGTCTGTCTGTTGACCAAACTCTGGCATGCTGGGACACAAAAACTCTTATCAGCTGGTTTCCCAGACAAAGAGCATAAAGGGCATTTATGCTCAGTGGAAGTCTCATTTTATTTTTGTTTCTTTATCACAGGCTTACAAGTCCATTCCAGGGCACATTAGTCTGGGTTTTGCACAGTTATTACATTTTGCGTTTGCCACATCAGACATAAAAATAAAATAAACTAATAATTTCATTGCATGTCATGTAACCCCAGTGACCTCCTCTTTGATATCAGCCAGTGGAAGTATGATGTATTCAGGTAAATATAGAAACTTGACCTTACAGCACATTTCAGCATCTGCTGTCTTTTCTTAGCCAGAGTTTTTGTACCGTCAGCAAAAGATTGGCTGCTCATCCTTTTTTTTTTTTTAACTGCAGCAGATCTTGGCACAGGGAAATAAGCACATCAAAAATTTAACTGAAGTTCACCTTCCAAAACATTCAGCACTTTGGATCAAGGTAGCGTCCCGTTGGTTCAATCCGACAGTGTGTCTTTCCTCTCGCCAGATGTTCTGCTTAATTAACATGCAGGCTTGGGGCGAGAGAGGTGTTACCACCCGTACACAGTTTATCCAGGTGCTGCAGCTCTGCATAATTGCCTGATATTTACATGAAAACTATTGATTAGATTCATACCCATTGTACTGAATCAAGTTGAGCTGTGTATGTGTGAAGAAACAGAAAAAGATAGCTGTTGCTGTAGACCTGCAGCAATGACTTGATAAGTCAATTACTCCATTGCAGAAAATGATAGCGCAACTGTTTCAATAATTTGATAATTGAGTGATAGTTACTTATTTAGGAAAAAATACCAAACATTTACTGCTTCCAGCTTTTTGAATGAGATGATTTGATGCTTATCTCTCATAATCTAAGTTCCTTGGTACCATATTTGTAAATCTCAACCTTTGTGTTATTTTTGATTCTTCTCTTAAAATCGACTTGCAGATCAAAATGTTCTCAAAGCAGCTTTTTTTCCCCCCTTGTAATACCTTTAGCTAAGGTTAAACTCCTACTTTCTTTTAATAACCTTTGGAAAGGTCACTTATGCTTCAAATCGAGCCAGACTGTTCTACTGTAATTCTTTATATGCTGTAATGAACAGGTTCTTAAGTATCCTCATTGCAGTTGGTTCAAAATCCTGCAGCTAGACTCTTGACTGGTAAACATGGCCATGATTTGCCTATCCTAGCATAGCTATATTGGACATAGTATAGGATTAATTATAAAATGTTGTTGCTTCTTTATAAGTGCTTGAATGGGCTAGGGGCATCTTTTCTCACTAACAACTTTCAAAAGTCGACTAAAAACAGACTGGGCTTAATCTTAAGGAGTATCTTTTACCTACAGTCTGGGTTTAGCAGTTCAGATTTGCTTCTTGTGTCATTATATTCTAGCCTACAGTATTTCTCACTAGAGATGCACTTATCGCAATATTCTTGGCTGATTTCGATTTCTAGCTTTTTTCTAAGTATAACCTGCCGATAATGATATTTACCATTTCCAGTTTTCTTTCTAAGAACTGTAACTGACAGCATATACAAACAAAAATCAACTTTTCTTCAATGCAACATTTTATTTTCATAATAAAAGGAATTATTAAGCTTACATAAACTCTCACATAAACAGCTGCAAATGAAGTGCTCTGCTGCTAGAAAGAGGTACAAATAAGGAATTGAAAAAGAGTTGTTTTACACCCACCTTTACCTGACGTATTTTACCTTACCAAATAAAACAGAAACAGATTTATATAACAAAACAAATGTCAGTTACTTAAATCATTTTCCAGTATGTTCATAACTTCACTAGATAACAGGACATGGAGCATTTTCTCTTTTTGACACATCTCCAGAATTTTCCTGCTTTCCTGTAACTGCTTTTATCCTTTGCTCATACCGAGGCTGCTAGCTTGTGGCTGGCTCTGAGCTCTGGACAGCTTTAGCTTTAGCCACTTTGCCTTTGTTAGTTTCTTTAAAATGTCTGTGTTCATCTGGTTGAAGGTGATTTAAGTGTCTGATTAGGTTTGTTGTTATGAACATTTTTGTGGTTTGTCTGTCTGTCTCCCTGTGCGCGCGGTGCACATGCGTGGCCCGCTTGTTATGGACATATGGGAGACTGACCGGCCAGTCCCCAGTCAGAGAGATAACGCTGGAAATCATTCCCGGCTGGTCAACCGGTGCATCTCTATTTATCATCCCTGTAAATAATCCAGTGTTATGCTTCCTTAATTGTTTTTCAGTTGCTGCCATCTTTCACAACTCGTAATTTTATTGTTTTCCATCTATAAATAAACCAATAACTTTTACTACATGTAATATAATTAACATTGCATAGTTATATAACAGATTAATAGAGAATGTAAGTGTCAGATTAACGAATAATGAAAATAATCAGCAGTTGCAGACATATATCTGTGCCATGAAGCACATTTAAAAGGCAGTCAGCGCCATTGCTACATGCAAATATCATATAATTAACCAGTGGTAAATGGATATAAGATGAGACTTGATAGTCCTGATCATATTTTAGGCGCTATAAACATTTATTCAAATTCACTTTAGATGTTTAAGTAGAAGGCTGGGATACTTGGCATTAGTATTGTAACATTCAGAGACATCCACAAAGGACAAAGAACCAGCCATAGCTCTGTTTCCATCATAAATCACACAGCATGAGGATTACTTTGAAACTCAACACCTCAACATCTCACTGGGCTTCAGAGTCCCTTAAAGAGACACGGAGAGGTTGACAGATACAGAGGACATGCAAACTACAAGGCTGATTGTTTGAAGGATCACATGTTTCCAGAAGCATCATTTAACTCCCAGCTTTAAAATGATGACTTTGATATATGACTGAAAGATAGCCCTACATGTGCTTGTTCAGCATTTCTTTCTCTTTTACATTGTTTACGGTGTGCTGCTGACCTCAGATTCCTAACTGGGAAAGCAAAGGCATTTCACTGTACTGTAAAAACTAACTGACGGTAAATAAAGGCTTTTTTTTCTAATGCACCTTTAGGATAACACATTTGTGTGTATGTTTTCAGGAAATAAAAAAAGTGGGTGTAAAAAAAAGAGGACTACCGATCCCCACCTGGGGAGCCACTGGAGCCCCAGGGTGCTGGAATGGAGCAACTCATAGAGTAAGAGAGATCATGTCTTTCTTTATCTTATTTGACAGCTTGTTTTACACAGATTGCTGACATGCTTTATTGTGTTTACTAAATGAACGTCCTGTCTCTATTTTGGTGCTTCCTGGAGCTGTTGTTGCCCAAGCTTCAGCTGCATGCATGGCATTGTGTTTGGCTGTGTCTAGCTATACTGCATACACTAAGAGTTTACCTCAGCTCACTGAGTCTTTTGGGAACTGTAAAATATGACTTAATAAGACACTTTGGGAGCAGAATATTTCAAAAACTTTGATTTAAGGATTTGTAGTTAAGCATTAATGCAAACTATGATGAGGATGTTTAAAAAGGATCAAAAAGTGATGACATCTAAACAGATGTTTTGTCTTTCTCCATGTTTTGGGTATTTTAGTGAGGCAGGTTGATGAGGTGCATGTCTGGGCATTTTGAAACCTTGTTATTTTCTATTCTTGGCTAAACAGAACTCATCATCATCCAACATGCGAAAGGTTGCTCTTTGATTTGATGGAGGGAGTTTTGTGGAAGTGATGATTAGATAAACAATCTTGCAGGCTCAGTGAACTAAAGAGGGTAGGGAATACAAAGCAACCCACATATAACATGAATACGCTTGGGAGTAGTCACATCCCGAATTCAATGAAGGCATGCAATTATCCGTAGAGTCTGTGGCTACTGTGTTTCCTCTTTGAACAGCGAGTCAGCAGAAAGTTTTAAAAACCCTGGAAAGGATGGCACAGAGGAGCAGTAACCACACCACCTGAATGTTGTTGGGGGATGGGCAGGTGATTTATCTGACCCTAAATACCTTCAGTCCACTTTGCAAATGTGCAAAAACTCTTCTTAGCTCAGAACCGTGCCATCTAGCTCATACTTAGCTTTTATAATGTGGTGTTATCTTCCCAAAAACCTGCTTTCCTTCATTCACCACACATTAGTTTCCTTTGCAAATATGTGCCGTTCTCTTCTTGTCGGCGCTGCTGTAGCTGGGCAGAGTGTGATAAGAGCCATGGGAGTTCTATCTTCTCTCCTCAGCTCCTTCTCTCATTCTGCAGATAGCTGAAACAGGATTGGCATTGTGTTTCTGGGCTGTGTGCACATACAGTAAGCGCTGTGTCCGTGCGTATGTGTGTGTGATTCACACAATCCTTGGCAGCATTTCATTATACATATCTTTCACCGGCATAGACACAGAATGTATAATTCATACCTGTGACTAGGCCTAGAAAGGGATGCGTGCCTGCATGCTTTTCCTTCAGCTCACTACACCCCAACCTGTCAAGTGGAACCATTCATTTACAGTATCTAAGTGTCATTCCAACTCGTGTCTCATGTTGACTCAGTCATTGTTGAATCAGACCTGCTCCCTTTCTGACACCTCTGACTCCCATGCCAAGATGACTAGCTTTCTCTTAATGATTAGATTACGTCACTGACCTGCTGCTGCACCGTGCCAAGCTATGAAGTGACAAAGAGGGGCTCCTGATTTGCGCAACTTCGCACTCCCTGGCTTGTGACTCACTGGTGAGTCATCGCAACAGGCAAAGGGGCTATAAACGCATCCCCATGCATGTTCACACACATACACTCAAGCTTGTACACATGGTTCTGACATGCACGTACATTCTCTGTTCTTCCTCATAGTGTGTGTGTGTGTGTGTGTGTGTGTGTGTGTGTGTGTATGTGTGTGTGTTTGGTTTTGCCTGCATGAACTCAAAGATGCCATATGTCTGTCCTTCCACTCTATTGTAGTGCCTGAGTATACAGAGACACACACAACATTATTTATAATAATCATAACCAATGTAATAGACTTTGTCTTTTTCAGATAAAGCAGAATCAGTAATTATTTGACACTTGGTGCATTCCAATTATTGTTCTGTTGACTCAGTCTTGATAAGATGAGGCCAAGCATAATAATGAAAACTTGTTATATTTGTGGTAAATTAGATTTAGGTACTCAACCAATAGAGGGCGATACAACCATTTAACATGAGGCGTGAATGATATTAGGGGTTTCTTCGTGTGAACTGAGAATGTTGACTATATGGCAGCCCCATTTTTTGATCTAATTATACAATTAACCGTTTTAAGAAAGGATTTTTGTTACTTGATTGATGTTGCCAGTTTATAGATTAACTCAACAGTATCGTATATTTCAAATATCGGAGTTTGGGAGAGTGGGCGATAATGGCATTTCCATTTTGATGCCTCATAACGTTTCCTCTGACTCCATGCAGTTTCAAATTCCTAAGAGGCTTATTTTTTGATTTGTATATTTGTTCTAACAAAAAGCCTGGAACTTGCATGTCTGGGATCAGTTAGATGTTCCTGAACAAGTATGGTTTAATATTAGATTGTGCTGTTTAATATCCCATGACACAGCCTGTCATTGTTTCACATCTAATCGCAGGTGTTGAAGTTTTTGGTTTTTTTTGTCACAGTTGCATTAGTACTGTGCAAAAGTCTTGACTCACCCTTTACTTCTTCACTTCCAAGGAGCCAGACTTTCTTGTCTTTTTTTTTAAGTGATCTTGAGCAATAGTTCTCCAGGCTTTCTGAAGTTCTTTCTTTGGACTTTGGCTGTGTTTTCACTCATTTTCAGTCCAGTTCTATTACCTGACCATTTTCAGAGGAATGTTTTTTTTTTAAAGCCACTTAACACAGACCTATGAATCACTCAAGCATAAAAAAAGCACCTAACTCAAGAGGTGAACCAGTGTTGTGTCTATACATAATAGACAACTTAGTAAAGAACCAATTTTAAATTGTATTTTTAGGCACTGAAAGTCATGTAATTAAGAAATAGGAGAATATCTAGCATACCTGACACAGACCTTGAGAGATCCATCTGGGCCTTCAGATGATCCATCTACTGTTCACTGAAATGGTCTCAGTGGAAGGGTGGCTGTCAAGAAGCCATTATTAAGGAAGGGAAACAGGGAGAAAAGGCTGAGGTATGCCAAATTACATAAGAACTGCACTGAAAATCAATGGCAACAGGTCTTATGGAGTGATGAATCTAAACTTGAACTTTTTGGTTCAAAATGTCTTCAGTATGTACGGAGGAGGTCAGGAGAGTGGAACAACAATGAGTGTCTACAACCATCTGTAAAACACGATGGAGGCTCTGTCATGGTTTGGGGCTGCCTTTCAGCCAGTGTTGTTGGGGATCTTGTCAAAACTGATGGAATTATGAACACATAAAAGTACCGTCAGATTTTGATCCACCATGCAATACCATCTGGAAAGAGTCTGATTAGCTTCATTTTTCAGCATGACAATGATCCCAAACACACTGCCAATGCAGTAAAAGCGTACCTGGATAGAAAAACACACAATGGAACACTATCAGTCATAGACTGGCCTCCCCAGAGCCTGGACCTCAACATGATTAAAGCACTGTGGGATCATCTTGACAGAGAACAGAACAACAGGGAGCCAACATCCAAAGAAGCGCTTTGAATGTCCTTCAAGAAGCCTAGAGAACTATTCCTGAAGACTACTTAAAGAAACTACAAGAAAGCTGCCTAAGAGAGTTCAGGCTGTGCTGGAGAATAAAGGTGGTCATACCAAATATTGACTTTCAAGCTTGTAAGAACTGTACAAACTCTCTTTTTTGCTTATACACATGTTAGTACAAGAAAAAAAGCACCTGGGTTACCTAGTTAGGAGTGGCAGCAATTTCAAAATAAGAGAAAGAGGACTGTCCAGTAGTAGGTCACAATGTACATTGTGTATATCTTGTCCTGCTGAAATAGCTTTGGGCATGAATCTAGAAGGGTATCGTGTGGTGTCTGCCATCTTGAGGCTGGCAGCAGGATCTGCAGATTGGGTTTGTTTAATCACATCCCACAAATGCTCCATCTGATTGGGATGTAAAGTTGAAGGTGAGTCAACACCCTGGGCTCTTTGTCGTGTTTCTTTTCCTCTTCCTGATTAGTTTTTGTGGTGTGGTAGGGTGCAGTGACCCACTGGGGAGGTCTTTGCTTTCAGGGAGTGCCAAGTTTGGTCTGCAACATTGTTGTGGGTGGTTCATGTAAAAATAGCATCCACATGAATGCATGTACCCAAGGCTTCCAAATAGAACAGTGCATTATGACAAAATGATCAATGTTATTTACTTCACCTGCCAATGGCTTAATGTTACGATTTTTCATCATCATCATGTTGACGGGGACTTAAGCAGTGCTGGATTTCATGTGACTGATTATAGCGGTTATGTTCATTCTTCACTAGACTGTTTATCTTGATTAAGTAAATTTATTATCTAGAAAAATGACATGAAATCATTTTAAGAGCTTAATCCAGGGTTTAAATGTGACTAATGTCTTGGACAAAAAAAAAGAAAAGAAAGATTGCAGAAAGTGCAGCAGTGTTTTAGATGTTTTAATAGGTCATTTGTCTTTGGTCACAACAGAATCATTTGTCTGGAACAACTGACCAGAGTAAATGTACAGGCTCCTTTTTAATGGGATTGAATTACTTGCACTGAAAGTAAGCTGGCAGCAATCTGATAAAGAACTCAGTGTAAAGAAATTGAGGCCCACTGTCTATTAGGGGTCCTCGTGTCCTATAAAAGTGTTTTAAGGAAACCAAACACTTCCGGCTGATGTCAGAAAGTGGACGCCTGGGAGTCAGGCTCTTCAGAACTGAGACAGGCAGGTGACAAATGTAAAAGTAATACATAACTGTCCATAAAGGGGACAAGGGGCCACTATGTGCATTTCTGCATGAATGACACTAACATTTAATGGCTCTTTATGCTTTGTGTATTAGAGTGGCTTTTTATTAGTTTTTTGCAAGTAAACAGGTAATGAGTATGAAACTTAGTAGAAGATTTAAGATCTTTATTTCCTAGTCTTTACTCTGATGTGCTGAGCAAATACTTTTTGTCACTGGGAAAAGCTAACTACACTGGACCTAATTGGGTTATTTGGTGCTGCACTGTCAGATAGAGACAATGTTGGGTATACAGACAAACTGGTGCTGGTACTGGTACTTATGGCCTTTACACTGCTCTAATTTATGTGTATTGTTTTTAAAGATGATTTATGGGTTGTTCCAGCTCTCAGTGCTCCTTTGTTAGTTGCACACTGCAAAACATAAAACTTTACCCCACCGTACACCCCCTTTCCCTGGTGCAAAATACACAGCCTCACTGTGAAGTGGAAGTGGAGACACATCACTGACAAAGTGGCTGCAGTCTAAGGGAATATTTTAGCTGTCTTGTCGAGTTCAGGATTTATTAGGCCTAATGGCATTGACGTCAGATCAGTAGGCTTGTTTTTGCTGTAGCTGCCATGTTTCTGTCTTTGATCTGTGTCACAACTGAGCACTTGTGGTGCCTGTTTATGTTGTGCTCATCTCTATGCATCATGCTGAGTGGAAGTCTGCTGCATGCATTTGGGTTGAGAAGACGGATTACCACCGCCTCACAGTGTGTTTGTGTGCTCTAGCTTTCCCGTGCGAGTGACTGGGTCTGATTCTTCAAGGATGTGTGAACAACATACCTGGAAGGTCTCATGTCTGTGTCTTCAGACAGACACGATCTCAGCACACTGTCAACCCCTTCTACAAACACTCCCATGTGCACATGCTTAAAGACTAATACATCAGCGACAGCTTTTATTCTCATTGTGTTTTTTCTGTTATTATATCTTTGTAGCATCTGGTGAAGTGGAGTTTTGACACAAAACATGGCTCGCGTGTCCCAGAAATTCTGAGTGTGTTATGGTGTTTGTGAACACCAATGGAAGAGCACTCACTTCACATTGAACACTCCACCTCCGCATATGCACTCACATGTACAAATAGATACAGCAGCGGCAGCCTAATCATTTTTCAGACAATGAAGGCAATGAGGAAGCGCACTCGGTGGAGTACATCTCCCACTGAACTGCTGCATAATGAATCATGAAGGGGAGTCAGCTGGACATCAGGCATGAGCAAAAACAGACACAGTGGTCAGTTTCCATCTAAACAAAGGGTGTGTGTATGTGTGAGGATGTCTGAAGTGTTTATGTGTGATAAAAAAAGACAGCAGTGAACATACTTAGTTGCTGTGTGAATGTGAGTCACTTGACTGAAAGACGGAGGGAGAAAGAAGGAAAAAGCTAGAGAGTATTTCTGGTAAGGAATAGTTGTTCTCTAGTGGTTTCCTACTCAGAAAAGTATTGAATTTTTCATGAAGAGTGTTATAGAAGTCATATCTTACAATAGGACATGTCCAGGATGTAGCGTGTCTCTTGCCTATCCCAGTCAGCTGGAATAACACCCCCCCCCCCAATAAAGGTGGATGCTTCTCACCCAGCATGGAAGATCCAGTCCGAAGTCACTTTGCTATCTGAGTACACTCATTACAGATGAACAGTGGCCAGAGTTTTTGAGTTTTAAAAATGTAAAATACAGCAAACTCTTTAATTGACTGTATCGTATTTATCGACTGTATTGCTAAGTGTTGGTATTATTCAAATATGTTAAAATATGTTGTGTACAAAAATGTATTTTTTTACACAAAAAGTAGTAGAAACAAGCCGGCCGGCCGGCCGGCCACGGTCGTTGTGGGGTACAGTCTGAATTTAATGTTTTTGATCTCTCTTGGCTGACTAAAACATGTTTGTCCTACAGCAGCCACCAGAGCTAGAATTATGCATATGAATTGGGAGGGGTAAGAAAACAAAACTCAGTTGACTGCAGTCTGCGATCTATTGACATCTAGTGGTGAACATTTTACACACTGTAACTTTTAGGGTTCCTTTTTACTTCTAAGGGAAGATATAAGGTTAAATAATAAACAAGTAAATACAAATTTTAAAAAAGGCACAGTACTGCCTCAATAAAGCAGGAGGCTCATATATGGATCAGATGTGTGACTTGACCACAAATCTGATGTGGTAGTGGCATTTTCCACTGTGCTTACTGGCATCATGCCTTTTACAATAAAGTAGGTGGTTGCATTCGTGATATCACTGTGTCTCTTAGTTTTTTGCCATAAGGAGTGGCATGGGAGAAAGTAAAGTCTTGTACTGTGTGCATTGCATTATGCAGGTAAACTTACACTGTGCAAGGATGGCACTACTTGAGATAGTAAAAACGATTCATGGTGTTACCTACAATTGTGGAAACATGCTTTCGTGACGTGGCTCTAACTCTATTCCAACCACATGACTGGTTCATTGCAGTGCTGTTCTCATTGCCATTGGCCTTTCGTGTTTCCTGTCAGTGCAGCGTTCGATACTGTTGATCATCATATTCTATTACAGAGATTAGAGCATGTTGTAGGTATTAAAGGTACTGTGCTGCAGTGGTTTGAATCATATCTATCTAATAGACTCCAATTTGTTCATGTAAATGGGGAGTCTTCTTCACACACTAAGGTTAATTATGGAGTTCCACAGGGTTCTGTGCTGGGACCAATTCTGTTTACATTATACATGCTTCCCTTAGGCAGTATCATTAGAAGGCATAGCATACATTTTCATTGCTATGCAGATGATACCCAGCTTTATCTATCCATGAAGCCAGATGACACACACCAATTAGTT
>VUQS01068360.1:0-11769 GCA_015108495.1 Heterochromis multidens
GATCTGCATGGAGGAATGGGCCAAAATACCAGCAACAGTGTGTGAAAACCTTGTGAAGACTTACAGAAAATGTTTGATCTCTGTCATTGCCAACAAAGGGTATATAACAAAGTATTGAGATGAACTTTTGTTATTGACCAAATACTTATTTTCCACCATAATTTGCAAATGAATTCTTTAAAAATCAGACAATGTGATTTTCTGGATTTTTTTTCTCATTTTGTCTCTCATAGTTGAGGTATACCTATGATGAAAATTACAGGCCTCTCTCATCTTTTTAAGTGGGAGAACTTGCACAATTGGTGGCTGGCTAAATACTTTTTGCCCCACTGTATGTATAGTATAGGTGAATGTATGTATATGTATAATTGTATATGTTTGTTGTATGCGTTTCAATGTGTAGGTATGAATGCACTTGTATGTGTATATGGGCAGGTCATTTGAAGGCAGATGAATATTGTTGTCATTCATTAGACGGGAACGTTTCTACGTTTATACTGCCCCCTACTCCCTTTTGAGCATAAAATTTGAGTTATTATATACAGATGATTAATATATTGGGTATTTTGTTTTGTTCTGTTTTGTTTTGTTAAATATTTCATATATGTCAATTGTACTTTATTCTTTTAAATGTTTGAAATAAATGTATCTATCTAGCTATACATGTAACAAGCTGTACAACAAACTTCACATCCTTTTCTTTTGGAACTTGAACAAAATTTACTCAGTTTTGCACATTGCTCTGGAAAGAGTAAAGAATACAAAAGAAAAAGAAAATGCAGAAATGCCAAAAGTATTGCACAAAAAGAGCCACATTCCAGATGTGTCTGCTCAAGTTGACTATTGTAAAGAATGTACCATGCAGTATGCCAACAAATGAAATATTACCACAGTCCACAAGAGCCAAGAAAAGACAGTGTACGAGGTAGAAGGTATGTAAGGCAGCTTTAATCGGATTAACTGTACTTGTTTTGTACCTCTGTGTGTAGTGAATCCATGTAATACTCTTCTTTTAATTAATTGCTTTGATCTTGAAGTAACAATAACACATTAATTAAGTGTTAAATCACAAGTATAAATTTTAATGTGTGAAATTAAACACCTTACTTGACAGCTGTATCTGCATGTAAAAGTTTACTTCTTTAACAGATATAAAACTTTTTTTTTGATTGGTTTGCTGGACTTCTTAACATTTACCTGATTAGCTTATAAACAAAAACTTCAGTTTTCAGAAAACTACAAACAACTTGAGGCAGGTTCAATACTAAAACATACTAAACATGTCTGTGTAGGTTCTCAGTCATCCAGGTCATGGTAGTCTAGAGAGGTTGAAAAAAGAGACTCCTTTACGTTGTGAAGACGTTTCACCACTCATCCAAGAGGCTTCTTCAGTTCTAAAAACAAATGGTGGAGAGTCCCAGATATTTAACATCTAGTAGGGACTGTCCCCTTGGGTGTGGTCTTGAGGGTCGCTGACCCACTATTGATGATGTGAGTCATCAAATGAGCCAAGGTGTGAAAAAAGGCGTGGGTCATTACCATCACTGGGGGTTAAAACCAAGGATGAAACCACTGTGAGACCCTGCCCCACTCCATCATTTGACCTTGAGGTCACCTAAGGAAAGGTGTGAGTGGGGATTCAAGTGGCTCGGAAGGGATCTCAAGACTGCATTTTAGGCGGCTGATAGCTGGTGTCAAGCTCTCTATACTTTATACTAAACAAAAGAGCTACCGTGTTACAAACCAGGATGTAACAAA
The DNA here is from genome assembly GCA_015108495.1 of Heterochromis multidens. Taxonomy (NCBI): domain Eukaryota; kingdom Metazoa; phylum Chordata; class Actinopteri; order Cichliformes; family Cichlidae; genus Heterochromis; species Heterochromis multidens. Next base: position 1,759 of record VUQS01068360.1, read on the forward strand.
CGGATTTAGAGACTAACGCAGAAATAAACAAACCTGAATGAAACAACAATACCACATGGGTAGTTAAATTATAAAGTAAATGATAAATAACTGCTAATTATAATAAAAAAGGTAACATTTTAATGAGATCAAATATATAATAATAAGCTAATAGCGTGAAAGCCTAGAGAGAATGGCTTTAATTTACATATACAAATATCAGCGTAAATAAATACATAGAAGCGTTTTGCTGGTTGTGGATCTGCCGCCCCCTCCTGGAAGCAGGTCGCTAACACAGCTGTTAGGGCGCTGCGCTCAGGTTACACATTTATATAGTGGGCGGGGTCAGCCCAACTGACCAATCGGTGTAGACCTACGGCGTAACCAGGGAAACGGTTTACGAGGCTGGAAGACGCTAGGAGACGGTGAGAGGCTGCAGCAGACAGGCAAACGGGGTATCATGCTAATTGGCTAATAGGACGTCCAGCAACCGTTAAATATTGAAAACAGTCGTTCACGTTAAATATTAAACGTTACGCTCCGCGGTTGATTCGCGGTCACCGCCCCCTCCGTCTGCTGGAGTGAGAGCCAGCATGGCAGCAACGGTGTCCCGCTAGCTGCAGCTCATTAGCAGCGTAGCACGCTATCTGGCGAGCTAATCAGAATTTTATACCAATCACAGCTTCTTCCAAAACACCGGGTTCGGCGCGCCTGCGAGGCCGCTCGACGGTGGAGGAGCTCGGCTCCAGGGGCAGAACGAAGACTGCGGCTGCCGATCGGGATGGATGTGAGTTAACAGCCGGAGTACTGGGACGGTGTGGCCCAGGTCGGTGGATCTCTGTGGTTTCCCCCAACAGCAGCCCGCTCCCCCGGGGCCAGGGGGACGGCAGAGCTTCACGTCGCGACTCAGGCCCGGGCTCCGGGATGAGATGAGGCTCAAGGGACCGGTTAACCAGGTGGGCTGCCCTCTCGTACAGCAGGTGGTCCGGTGGTGAGGGGACTGTTAGAGCTGAAACCAAATAATTTGTTGATAAATCGTACGCTGCTGTTGTGATAATTCATTTTAATGCTTCATTCAGTTCTTTTGCATCATTCACTCAGTTGATGAATGAACTGCTCCTCAGCAGTAGCATGTAGAAGGTAGTGTTAGTGTTGTCTGGTTCCAGCTGCTCAGCAGGAGAATTTGACGTTGTTGTTCTTCATACATGTAAAACCGAACATATAAACGTCTCACACCATATCTGATTAAGTCAGTAATAAGCCAGTAAAATAACAGAGTGCTTAGCTGCTCTTTGCAAACATCAGTACTCAGATGTTGATTTGTTAACCAGAAACAAGAAAAACAGGAGCTAGAGAATTCAGAGCTGCGGTGGCTTATAAAAATTAACTGGAGCTATTCTGATATTCAGTTGAAGACCTCTGCTGTTAAATCATCTGTTTACTATCTCAGTCTGGTTGGGTAAATCAAGGTGTATGCAGACTTTTATCACACGCAGATTCATAAAGAAATTAACCAACAGATGAACTGATCATGAAAATGATCAGAAACTGTACCCCGGACAAAAAACAACTCCTTTATTTGATGATGTGAATAATTTAGGGGATGTGCATAATTGTTTTATTACGACTTCACAGACTCCACCTCACCCCACATGTTCAGACGATGGAAAGATGGAAGCTAAGTGTGTGTAGAAAACTGATTATTGCTAATTGGACTGATGGTTTCAGATAACTGCTGGTTGCAGCTGAGGCTGTGTTGTACAGTGAGACACTCATTGGTGTGATGGTGCAGAGCTGTTGTTGGTCTGAGTTTGTTGTTTGAATCAGAGCCTCTGTTCTCTCTCTCTGTTTCCTTTGCAGCTCAAACTCATTGATCATGAAGCGGCTCTTTATGCAGCTTCAGCCTGCGGCTACTCTCTCGCTCATGTGATGGAGACTACGCTCTGTGCCTGACAACAAACGGCAGCTCTTTGATGCTGGATGTGTGTTCAGGATGGACGTGTGCTGTAGGAATCCGAACCGGACGGCGCCGGTCGGTGAGGACGGCCCACGGCGAGCTGATGTGCCGCTCTGCTCTCGGACCAATGGCTGGAGCTGGCCTCCGCACCCCTTTCAGCTGCTCGCCTGGCTGCTCTACATCTACTTCGCCACCACTGGATTCGGCATATTCGTCCCACTGCTGCCTGCACACTGGATCCCTGCGGGCTACATCGTATCCTTCCACTGCACGGACACATCACCACTGCACTGCTGGCAGCGAGGTGTACAGATAAACAAACACATGTGAAGTTCCTTCTACACCTGTAGCATTTTTCTATGGAAAAATTTGAATTTTTACTCAAAATATAGTATGACATCTTTCCTCAAAGTATAGTGCTACTTTATTCACAGAATAGTGCAAATTTTCTCTCAAAATCTAATGACCCTTTTCATATTACAGTTTTTGTTTCTAAATATTTAGTGTGTTTGTCCTCTAAAAATTCAAACTTTCCCTGGAAATATTTAAAGTCTTATGTCTTTGTTCTCAAAATATAATCACATACTATTTTAACTGGATCATAATTCAGGTGAGTTCCCATATTTTTTCCTCACAAATGTCCTGGATACTTGGTTATACAGTCGCCAATCTATGATTTATTCATTCTGTCTGCTGGTTTATTTAACACAGACAGTGTAAAGTCTGGCCGTGTTAGGGAGCTTTTCTTTTGTAGTGTCTGATGTTGCCTATGATATAAAAAAATGACTGTAACTTGTTTTTTTCGTTGCTTCTATTCATATTTTAGTTTCAAACGTCTGATAGTATCGAGTTATTGTTACTGACCGGGGAGATAGAATGATTTGGCGCTTTTCTTTAGATGAGCTTGTACAGTGCTGCTCCAGCGTTTCTGTGTGTGATTCCTGATCTGTGTGTCAGTGTACGGGCGTCATGTTCGTGTGTCACCTGTTTGTCCACGTCATGGCCGTGTCCATCGACCCGGCCGACTACAGTGTCAGAACAAAAAGCGTCAGAGGCCCAGTCCCCGTGTTCGACCGCTCCAAACACGCGCACGTCATCGAGAACTGCCACTGCTACCTGTGCCAGGTCGATGTGTGAGTAACAAACAGCTGCTTTTATATGCATGTCTGCTGCATCACGTTAACTACCCCGAAACTATTGGATACCTTCATCCTAAAGATAAAAACCCCCAAATGTCCTCTGAGCTCATGACTCGTACTTAAAAAGTCAACAGTTTTATGATTATTGGTGAGTTTTATTGATGAATCAGCAGCAGCAGTGATAACTATGAAAGCTCACAGCCTGTTCGGCTGGGTTGCTGCCTGGTTAGTTTGATCTTCTAATCTCTGCATCAATCATGCTGCGGAATATTCTTTTAAATAAGAATGTGTACAGATCATCTTTACAGTCGGCAGTTACAATTGCAGTTGAGCAATTAACTCTTACAGCAATATTAATTATTTTTTCTTCTTTATTGAAATATAAAACCAACAGATTTTCCCTGTATATAAAATGTGCTGTTTTAGGCGAGGATTATACTCTTTCCGAAGTGGACATTAGGGATGGGCGATAGCCTCAAAATTATATCACTATATATAAATTTGCAAAAAATACTAAACAATGTTTCATCAGTGATTGCAGCTTGCAGGCAGCAGCATTTTTAATGCAAACAAAATGAAGGACACATTCCATCCTTCTTTTCTTTTCTTTTCTTTTCTTTTCTTTTCTTGAGCTACTGTGATTGATGACAGGCTGCCTAATTTGAAGAGTGAATCTATTGCCACGAGGTGCCAGCAGCAGCAGTAGTAATGATAGAGCATAAGGCAAATGCAAAAGTAGCCTGTGTAGTGTTTTCAGTGGATAAGTATAACAAAGCTAATATACCAATAACTAAATTAACTTCAGCTTGTAACTCTTCAGGAGCCTGTACAATGTTGTTGCATAATAAAATTGAAATTGAAAAACATTTTCTACCTGGGATGATGTATCTTGGGTCGACCTTTTTAACAGATTGCTTAAAGTCCTTCTTTTCCACATGTATCTGCATCAGTAATTTCCATCCACTGTTTGCTCTTCCTGTCATATGGAATGCAACTAGCGAGGGTTCCAGTGATGCTTGCTGAGCTTCTTGTTTACCTTTGGGTCACACATCACCAGGTGCTAGCATCTGCTCCTGGCCTGCCTTCATAGCCTGGTTGCATTTGACGGTGTGTCTTTGCCTCAAGTGTTGAAACGCATTTGTTTTTTCCACCTTCAGCAGGAACACTTTTCTTGCATATTTTGCAAAATCCTAAATTGTCATCAGAGGCTGACACGAGGCTCTCGCTCTCAGACATGCCTGGGCTTTTCTCGTTGTGCTAGGGGACGTGAAAGCATGGCGTTGCTATATCAGTGATATCACGATATGACTCTTTCACGATATGATATGGCACAACCCTACTGGACACAGATAGCTGCAGACATTGCACACGAATAGTTATTTCTGTTGTAACTCTTCTAAGGGAAGTTGGTGCATTTTAGTGTAGCGAGTCCGATGAGACCACACAGAATCTCACGCTCACTGTCTGGTGACAAAAGCGGACCCCGGCAGACTTGTGGATGTGGAAACTGTAATGGGCCTTTATACCCCTTGATGTGCACCAGTATGACACAGGTAGTTGTTCCTGTTGAGGCTGTGGTGTTGGATGATGTCTTTAGATGAAATCAGGCTTTATCTACAAGGGAGCATGAAAGTCTGTAAAAAACAAAAAAAACACAAAAAAAAACTGTTTTCTATTTTTTTTGGCCATTAATCCTGAATGATTTGAAGTTAAATCAAAACCCCTAAAACCACATTGTGGACTGCTGCCAGCAAGTGATGCTAACACCAGCTGAAAGTCTTTCTGATCAAGTTTCCCCGTGGTCTGTGAGATATGCTGAGATATTTTAGCATGGCTAAAAGGAATCATCCAACTGTGTTTACCTGAGCTGCTGTTGCAGTTTTCATAGGCATTGTGTCCCTGCTGGGTATCCCTCACAGGAGGACAGTCTCTGCAGGCTACACAAACACACACATGCACACACAAACTGCCTGTTAGCTGTAAGCAGCTCAGTTTTGTTGGTAGCAACATGAACATGAATTGAAGCTGGCTTCATGTTTTGAGCTGCATGTCACATGGTCTGGATTGCCTCTGTCCAATCACTCGCTGGTGTTTTTTTTAAACGTTTTTAAGCATGTCTGTTTTCCGAGGGTCTCTGTACATGTGCAGAAAGGATTTGTTCTATAAAATGAAAGTAGAAGTCTCGTGGATTCATTAACAGGTTTACAAAGGCTAATTTACAGCCACAGACTTTGGAATTATCAGAATCTTACTGATCCTTATTTGAGGCCATAAAGCTTCAGCTCAAAGAACTGAAAACGTGTCATGTTAAATTTAATTTTAAATTCTGTCATGTTTCTTCCACCTCTCGCTGCAACCTTTTTTAAACCATCTACTGCAGTCATTACCTAACAAATTGCAAGTGTCCGTCAGATGGTCTTTAACCTGTCAACCCCCTTGCACAAAGTCAGCGTGATGTCCAGTTGTGCCAGTTGTGCCCATGTGCAAATAGTACAGTAAGGGTTTCTAATCGCCTCCTACATCTCACATGCTACATGTCTGAAACAACAATGTCAGATGATGTCCTGACCTGATTCTCCTGTCATTTTCCATAGTTCATTATGTTCAAACAGCTTACGGTTCCTTCTTCGGTATCTTCGTTTAGCTCCACTGTAAACACATTTAATTTTTTTCAGACTACAGAACTAAGGAAACAGTTAAGGCAAATCCAGACCTGAACTGGTCACCCACCAGATTCTGTGTGTTTAGACAACTGGAAGTGTTGAGAGGAATGAGCTGTTTTGCAGTATACTCACAGAAATTACATGCACATTTTTAGATTTATTGAGTTGATTGTCATCTTTGATACAAACCCAAACAAACCTCCAGAGAAACAGTTCAGGACTTGCCTCAAGTTGTCTGTACATCTACACTGCAGACAGGAGCTACTGACTCCTGAATTCTCTTGCTTTTAAGCCTGCATTTAAATAGTTCACTTGCTTCATTTCAGCAGGGACAAGTGATGTGAAGTTAATTGCAGTGTTGCATAGTCCTCAGCAGCTGAATGCAGCTCAGTTCCTGAGCATGCTGTAAATAATGGAGATGCTCAGTGAAGCCAGGAGGTGACGAGAAGCTGAGCTGCAGTGACAACCTCAGAAAAAAAATGGGTCAGTGGGCTGGTCTCAGGAGGCCTCAGAGAACTGGGTCACAGGGGCTTTTACAGACTGTAAACCCACTCTCAGACCTGCATCCTTGTCGTGCTGCTCCTAGAGTAACTTTGCATGTCTCCCAGTCAAAAATAATGTTATTTATCTTATGCTGGCCCCTGTGCAGTTCATTCCCCGATTGGTTGACCCTCAGAAACAGATGTTTGGACAACAGGTGGGCGGGGCTTCTGTGCTCACAGACAGAGTTGTGTGCCTGAGATAAGGATATCCGTTCCCTTTCATATCATACAGATCCAAGAGTAGAAAAAAACAGACTGAAACTGAGCATTTAGCTCACATACAATGACCTCATTATTCGAGACTTTCCCCATGTTTATTATTCAGTTCAGTTCAATTAAATTCAATATTATTTATATAGCGCCCATTCACAACAACAGTCACCTCAAGGCACTTTATATTGTAAGGTAAACCTCTACAATAATAAAGGGAAAACCCCAACAATCAGACGACCCCCTATAAACAAGCACCTGGTGACAGTGGGAAAGAAAAACCTCTGGCAGAACCAGGCTCAGGGAGGGGCAGCCATCTGCCGCGACTGGTTGGGGGTGATGGGAAAGAGAAGAGAGCAGAGGAAGACAGGACAAAAAATACACTATGGAAGAGAGAGAGCCAGAGTTCAATAATTACTAATGCTGGTTTAAACCTCTAAATGCAATAAGGGTGTATAAACATCTGGAGAGTAAAAAGAGTTGAGTGAAGAAATGCTCAGTGCATCATGGGAATCCTCCAGCAGCCTGAACTTATTGCAACATAACTAAGGTATGGCTCAGGGTCACCTGATCCAGCCCTAACTATAAGCCTTATCAAAAAAGAAAGTTTTAAGCCTAATCTTAAAAGTAGAGAGGGTGTCTGTCTCTCGAATCCAAACTGAGAGCTGGTTCCACAGAAGAGGGGCCTGAAAGCTGAAGGCTCTGCCTCCCATTCTACTTTTAAAAACTCTAGGAACCACAAGAAAGCCAGCAGTCTGAGAGCAAAATACTCTGTTAGGACTATATGAACATCCACCACTTTTATGAGTGCACACTGTGTGTGTATGTGTTTTTTTTATATATATACATACACACACACACACACACACACACACACACACACACACATACACACACATACATAGTAGGCCAATGTTTAACTTTTGAATGTTTGATTAGATTCTTTTATGCAGCGAAGAAAAATGAATCTATCAGACTGTGACAACACCAGCATGTGAAGGTCTGTGATTGGCTGTTTAATTAACAATTTATTTCCCAGGAAACAGAATCTTGTTTGAAGTAAAATGTTCTGATTCACAAATTAAACATCCCCACACACATTAAAACAAATGTGACTGGTACTGTTTTAACAAAACAGTAAGGTCATCAAACATTCATTTCCTAATGTGTACTATACTAGTACACATTCCGTATGCTAGTACTAGTACATTAGGACTCGGTTGTAAATACAGATGATAAAATGAAATCAATGTATTAATCTGTGTATCGTGTTGTTTCAGGGGACCAAAGTCGAAACATTGTAGTGCCTGTAACAAGTGCGTGGCGAACTTCGACCATCACTGTCGGTGGCTCAACAACTGTGTGGGCAGCAGGAACTACAAGTGAGTATTGGTTTATTTTTCTGTGGAGACAAACAGTGAAGGATGCTGTCACCTGCCACTTGTTTACTTCCAATAAGACAGCTGTGTCTGACAGGGAAGTGAAGCTGTTATACAGCTCTATTCAAAGCAGTGAGACGCCTTTAACAAAAAGTGCCATTTTACCTCACATAAAATTGGCATGCTGCTGTACCTGTACCTGTACATCTGAGTCTTTCCAACTTTAAAAGTCTTTAAAACACCAAAGTCCCGACAGCAACACAGACAAACTAACACAACGAGGCAGCTACCATATGAATCAGAGGAAGACGTGTCTTGTCTGATGTGACTCAGTCAGGAGATGAACGTGGGTGTTTTTATAATTCTGTGCTTCTGCCGATGCAAATTAAAACACAGTCCCAGTGTCTTTAACATAAAACTGAGTCAGCAGCATTTCCAAAAATCTCTCCTAAAATGCTGGAGTAACATGGACACAGGGCGTAAACATAGCAAAAGTTATGCATTTTAAATATTTTGATAAATACTTTTTAAATATATATTTTTGTATAGTATGCCCACTAGTACTGTATGTAGTAGTGTGTGTACTGAGCAGTGCCATGTGTCTTGCAGGTTGTTCCTCCACAGTGTGATCTCAGCTCTTTTGGGGGTTTGTCTTATTCTTGTCATTGCCTCCTATGTCTTCATCGAGTTCTTTGTGGACCCCACCAAACTCCGCACCGACAAACACTTCCTGGGTAAGATCTGACATCTGACCATGTAACACAAAGAAACTGAGTATGTGGTGTCCATTACAGCAGTGCTTCCCAAAGTTTTTGGCATACTACACATACCACTCTTTAAAATAATTAAGAAACAGTAAAAATAAAAAAGAAATCTAAGTTAAATTTTTGTGAAATAAAAATCTACATTAGCAGAGTCCCATTTGTCCAGGCCCTATTTGCAGTGGCACTGTCCCACAACACTGGAGTCCGTTCCAGATTTTAGAACCACTGCAGCTCTTTACTGTTACTGCAATCAAAATGTTCATGAGTAAAAAGCCAGTAGGACTTCTTCATCAAACCACCTGTAAAACATCTCCCATCCGCCACCACAATGTTTTACACAACAACTGGTTGTGCTTATATGAAGTGTTAAGAGCAAGCTAAAGCAGAAGCTCTCTGTTTGTAGACTAACTGCAAACTTAATATAATAATGAAATCTTTTATTTTTAACAGGCTCTTATTGAGATCGAGGTATTGTTTACAAGAGAGACCTTTGTATAAAAACATACACATTTTGAGAGTAGACAGACTTACAGAAATTACATTATACATGTTCAGAAACTAAGAAATGGAAGCCGAGCATCAGAATGGGGAAGAAAGTGATTTAAGTGACTTAACGTGGCATGGTTGTTGGTGCCAGATGGGCCGGTCTGAGTATTTCAAAACCTGCTTATCTACTAGGATTTTTTCCCACACATCTCTAGGGTATACAGCGGATGGTCTGAAAAAGAGCGAATATCTAGCGAGTGGCAGTTCTCTGGGTGAAAATGCCATGTTGATACCAGAGGTCAGAGGAGAATGGACAGACTACTTCAAGCAGTTAGGAAGGCAACAGTTACTGTTACTGCTCATAACAACCAAGGTATGCAGAAGAGCATCTCTGAATGCACAACATGCCAAACTTTGAAGCAGATTGGGCTACAACAGCAGAAGACCACACTGGGTGCCACTCCTATTGGCTAAGAACGGGAAACTGAGGCTACACACACACACAGGCTCACCAAAATTGGACAATAGAAGATTGGAAAAACGTTACCTGATAACAGATTTTTGCATCTCATTCCATTTATAGGGGTAGACAGAATACATGTGTGTAAATGAGAGGGAGACAGGTGGAAAAGTGAACATGCATGGAGCAGAGGTAGTGAATGTACAGTACTGTGCAAAAGTTTTAGGCAGGTGTGAAAAAATGCTGTAAACAAAGAATGCTTTCAGAAATATAAATAATGATTGGTTATTTCTATCAATTCACAAAATGCAGGACAACGACCCCAAACATACAGCCAAAGTCATTAAGAACTATCTTCAGCGTAAAGAAGAACAAGAAGTCCTGGAAGTGATGGTATGGCCCCCACAGAGCCCTGATCTCAACATCATCGAG
>VUQS01068369.1:0-12111 GCA_015108495.1 Heterochromis multidens
ATTTTGGGGGGATAGCAGGAGGAGAGAAGCTGCAGAGAGGCGTGTAAGACTGCAACTCTGCTTCCTGGTCTCAACTCTGGATAGTCACGTTTTGGGGGGTTTAATAAATTCGGCCAGATTTCTAGAAATGAGAGCTGCTCCATCCAAAGTGGGATGGATGCCGTCTCTCCTAACAAGACCAGGTTTTCCCCAGAAAGTTTCCCAATTATCTATGAAGCCCACATCGTTTTTTGGACACCACTCAGACAGCCAGCAATTTAAGGAGAACATGCGGCTAAACATGTCACATAAGAAAATATGGCCAAGACTACCAAACAAAACTTTCCATTAACGGTAAACTGATGCAGATAATGATAGAAGCTGTTCACCTCCCATATCCTGAATCTCCAGTCGACCCACTCCACTGCTGCTGGGGGGCATCAGAGACAACCACACTGGCTTCCATTTCTGAGAAGAAAGAAAGAGACACGTGAGCTACGTGCTCGTGTTAGAGACATCACGAGCAGGAGACACTCAGTGAATCCTAAAGACAAATCCATATGAGAATTTCATAAAGGAAAGATGGCTGTGGACTATGGAGTGCCAAAACTGTCAAAATCAAATAAATAATAAATTAATTAAAATATCAATTCACTTTATTTAAAAACATATTTAATTATTTCACTATTTAATTCATTATTTCATGGTTCCTGTGCTGCAGAGCATCATGAAATGATTTAAACTGTCACTGCAGCTCTAACAGACCCTAACATCTGATTGGTTACTCTGCACAGCAGGCCAAGACAGATCAATCCCAGATAATCAATTGATGAAATGTCACAGTCAGTTGAGTTGGTGGTGGTGTGGACTCGGGGCAGTCAGGTATCCCAGGATGCATTTTTGAATGAAATCACCAGCAGCAATAGCAGAGGAAAGTTCCCCAAACTATAAGAAAAGTTTTGAAACACGGCTGTTTCTGTGTCACCAAACACACTTTTAGGATTTCTTTAGGTGAGAATGTAGTGGTGTGATCTTCAAATATCTGGTTGATTTGCAAAGATAGAGACTATATTCATATATATAACATATATTAAAAGAACACAGGCGATTAGGTCTATTATGTGCTGTTTTCATTGTAATTATGAATCATGAGGAAAAAAGAGCAGTAAAGCACACAGCACAGCCAGGCTGATGTCACCAGCATGCTGCTGTCTCACTCTGAGCTCCTCCTGTCCTCAGGAGTCTGGACTCCTGAGGGTACTTGCCAAACTGGAACTGGCAAGTACACAAGTACAAACTCTGTACTTGGTACTAACTTTGATGGGTGAGGTTGACAGATAAAATAAAGACATGATGCACTGCAGCACAGAAACCATGAAATAATGAATTAAATAGTGAAATAATTACATATGTTTTTAAATAAAAATGAATTGATATTTTGAGTAATTAATTTATTGTATTATTGTATTTAATGAATAATTTATTTGCAATTTTAATAAATTAATGATACATTTAATTCATTATTTAATGATGTATTTATTTATTTATTTCGTTTTGGGCACTCTTGATGCTCCGCAGTCGTCCTGCCCCTGGAAGAAAAGAGCCAATCAGCAGCTCAAATCCAATCACTGAGCCAATCATGTTGTTGGACTGACACTTGCACCCAGCTGAGGTGTACAACAGTTTGAGCTGTGTGCCGTCAGATGGTAACTAAAATATAAATGAGTGTGGTGGTGGGAGGAGCCACGGTGTTAATGATGATGACATAACTGTGCACTCATAATAGAAATATAACCTGCAGGGAATTTTGGAGCAAAGTCATCAAATATTTGAAACAGTTATTTTCAGATTTTACTGGTGATTCTGTATGTGCAGTTTTTATTTCCTGTGGAATAAAAACGTATCCCAGTTCATTTAAACAATAAAAACAGTAAAATAACCAAGGTGGCTGCTGAGTTGTGAGACTTGCTCGACAACATAACAAATAAGTAAATATAGTATTTAGTAAATTTTGTAGGCTTGCAAACATGTCTTGTAGTGGTTTACACATCCACCTAACAAGCAGAAGATCACTGGTTCAATCCCAAGAGGAAACACAAATCCCCAGGGGGTTGTGTCAGGAAGGGCACCCAGTGTAAAAATCTGCCAGATCAAATATGCAGAGCTGCCCGCTGTGGTGACCCCTTGTGAATAAGACCACAACCGAAAGTAGCTTTTAGCTTTTTTATCCTTCACAGAAACTCCTCCACCTTCTGCCTCGATGGTGTCACCCTGAACTTTTCCTTTATGAGTGACATATTCTCAGTTCCAAACCTCCCACGTGTGTCAGAGAGGTAAACATTAGTCATGTCCAATCTGTCGTGCATGAGCACAGAAGACCCTGTGCACACCTCTGATCTCAGTCTTCCTTTCAAAATGAAAGCATGTCTGTGTTACAGAGCAAAATGTTTCAGACATTATTACTACAGGTGAATGACACACACCTCCTCCTTCAATAAACCTGTGATTTTTCAAACATTGCTGTAGCAGTTTCCAGTTTGTATTGTAGGTGTGCTGGTTGACGTAAAAGATCCCACACAGCATGAAGTGCGTGCTTTGTGCTGTGCTGGAATGTGAAGCTGTGTTTCAACTTGTTCATTCCGATTCCTCGAGCCTCATTTGGGAAGCAAACAGAAACACTGAGATCCTGTCTGGAAATCATTTTTTCCTTCCCTCAGACGTCGAATCAAAATTAACTGGGAGAAAATGATATTTGTACATGTGTGATATCTGAATACCACAGAGCATGAGCCATGCAGTGTACATCTTCTTCTTATTGGTCCTATTTTAGTTAGTCATCCACAGTAGTGTCAGTTTTCTCTGGTTTTTATTACTATAATAATAAAAAATCAATACCATCCAAAAGAAAACAAGGACACAGCTTCAACCCTGTGTCACGTTACAGGTTCTTAAATCCTCACAGCAACTGAGAAACAACAAGAAGGAAATCTGTACTTACTTTGCCAGCTTTGTGTGGTCGAAGGTAAACTTTCCCTGATTTGGTCTGAGCGTCCATCAAAGAAGGAGCTGCACTTCAGTCCTCTCAGAGACGTCTGAGGGGTTTTTTCTTCCTATGAACAGTGGGGTTGGGGTGTGGACAAAGTGATGCATTGTTGAAATATGATCCTCACCTGATACTCACACACACCCTCACACACACATACAGTTACTGCTAACAAGAGAGGGACAAAGTTCAGTGTTTAATCTTACACATTACACCTGAGGGCAGCACAGGAAATCTCTGGATGAAAGTCAAATAAAACAAAAAGCACTCCGAGAGCACAAACCTCCAGCAAGGCAGCTCACTCGCTTTCTGTTGACAATACTTTCTTTAAAGATAGAACACAAAAGGCTTTTAGTCAATTTTCCACCAATAAATCATGAAGTTGACCTTGAAGACCAAATTTTAGTGGATTGTTAACATGACTCCACTCTACACCCCTACAAAGTTTTATCAGAATTCATTCAAACTTTTCCAGCTATCGTGTTTACAGACAGAAAGAATGACATGCTACCAAAACCAGAACCTCCTTGGAGGAGGTAATAATAAAAATATAAAAGGAAGAAGAAATATTACACACTCAGCACTGAAAGTGTTAACTCTTGTATGCTTCCACAGAAACAGTGTTCAGACGACACTCAGATGATTTGATCGACTCTAAATCCACCTGCAGTGATTGTTCACCTGTTAGAAACGTGACTGTGCCTCACTTGGCCTCCAGTGGATCAGCTGGGGTTCAGTATCTTGCCCAAGGACACTTCAACATATGCACTGGAGTAGCCGAGGATAAAACCACTGACCTACTGGTTGGTAAGCAACCTTCTCTACCTCGAATGATGAATCCCACATAGAGATTGGTGGCAGTAACAATGGGGTGAATCTAAGAAGACCAACAGGAGACTTCACTGTGGCCGAAGAGAAGCAGCACTCTATTCTTCAGAGTCACGCTCATCCCTGTGCTATGATTCAAAAAGCTGCAGGATAATGAATCCAAACACACCTCCGAGCTTTGACTCGAAGACTAAAGAAGACCGAGCGCTGGCTGTTTATGTGATATTCTTTACAATTATAAGGAAGAGAGTGGATATTTGGCATCACATCTTCACAAATAAATATCAAACAGAAATAAGAACAATAGAGAGACATTATCCTGATGTTCTCAAGAAAGCATCACGAGCTAATCAGGATCCCCATGAATTCATGTGTGATGTGGAGGGACTTTTCAGCCGTGGCAGAGGCATGCAGTCTATAACTGTGCATGTTAATACAAGCTCTGTGGGCTACTGTGGACTTAGCAATGACACAGAGGTAAGGGTTGGGTCTCAAAGCTGAGGACAGAGAAGTACAGCCTTTCACTGTGATCATACAGCCTCACTGCCTGCACACACACACACACACACACTTACATGTTTGATGGTAGAGTGTGGGGATTCATGCTCAGCATCAGTTAGGACTTTGCAGAAATATAAACGTCTTCCAGTGTAGCAGAAAAGTGTATTTTTTTTTTTTGCTTTACCTTTAATAATGCTGCTGTAGAACATGAATGATCCAAAATGACACCGGGTTATGAAAGAGTCTGCAGGAAAGGTCACTGCTAAATATAATGAGGATCTTGGCTTGCATGTAGAGATAAACCTGCTGTTACATCCTCAACAAGGAGGCTTCATCTTCTGAGGAAGACGGGAGGAAGAAGGAGAAAACCCTGATAATTAAAACGTGTTTTCATATGTAAAATAATTTATTATGGATCTCCTGTAATAAATGCTCTCTCTGTTGGTCTGTGAGTTTGGATCTTGTGTTTGATTTTGTGTTTTTCTCACCTTGCATGTTTCTGTGTGCTGTTCATGTCTCTGTTTTGGCCGTTTCCTGTTTTATTTTGTTGGTCACTTTACTTGTGTGTTTCAGTTGGTTTTACTTCCTGTCTTTGATTCCCTCCTTTTTGGTTGTTTGGTCTGATTATCTGCTCCAGCGCTGACTGGCATGCATCATCACTGTTCAAACAGCCAGCCTGCTGTATTCTTGCTGTGAATAAGGGAAGGTCAGTCAAATTTATTCGAGTGCCAGCACACATGGAAATTAGAGGCAATGAAATAGCAGACACTTTAGCACTAAACCAGGAAACAGTGGAGGTGACACTGAGTAAAATGGAAGCAAAATGTTATGGTTAAAGGTAATCTGGACCCAAGGAGCAGACTCAAACGACTGACGGCAGGTAAAAGTGATTTATTGAACTGGTTACTGAGATCACAACAGAATAACTGAAGAATGACTTGGGAGTGGGTTCCTCTGACGGGGACTGGATCAGGGATTCTGTAGAAGAGGAGAACAGGTGTAAACAGCGACTAACTGCAAATTGTTCAGAACAATTGTGAGAGGGTTTGGAATACTTGAGATTTTCCAGAAGCGTGTCTCCAGAGAGGCTGAATGAGGGCAGGCTGGATCAAAGACTGAGGCTGGTTCGGTGAAGACAGGGCAGGCAGGTAGGTTGCAGGTAAGTCCTTGGCTCTATGATCAACAGGTTGAAGTGGGTTAAAAGAGCAGTTATGGCTGGAGAATCTCTACAGCGTAAGACCCGATTTCCAGCTGGACAAATGGGCATGAGCCTCAGGCCGGGGACCAAGGAAAAGACAAGAAAAGCGTTTCATTGACTGGAACACACATGATTGAAAAACATCAGCTGGTGACAACAATCTGCCGGTTCTTAAGTTCCCAGAGCTGATATGAAGGAAGGAGACTCTGCCCACAACTCCACCTGAGTGCAAGAAGGAAAGAGCAAAGAAGGGAAAACAAAATAGAAAAAGGCCCCAAACCTGCCCCGATCATAACACAAACACAATAACAACATCAAACATGAAAAATAAGTTGCTGCACATGTAGGACACAAATGGAAGACATTTGTATAATGAAAATAGAAAAAAGTGTCAAACAAAGGCAGCAGGTAAACAGAAGGACATGGAACTGATGGGAAAGCACAGCCCAGGACGATGTGAGGAGAGTGAAACAGTAGAACATGGACTATTAAGATGTAGGAAGAGCTAGAAACAAGGGTGTGCAACAGCTGAGCTATATAAAGGTGGCATGGTGGTGTAGCCCTGTGACAGACTGGTGGCCTATCCATGGTGTACCCTCTCTCTCACCCCATGACAGCTGGAATAGGCTCCAGCAACTCTGAACTGAATAAGTAGGAAAGGATGGATGGCAAGGCATGACTTCTGTGTTTCTTATTTTATTATTATTAAGAGACCAGAATTGTAAGTAGAATTTAGAAGATGAACTGTTTAGCTAAAAGTGGTTAAACCTCAAATGGGAGACTCATACTCAGCCCAGCAAGTGGCAGTACTGCACCTAAATGGTGGAGGAGGAAGAAGAAGAAGAAGAAGAATATCTGCTCCACCCTCATTGGTTGCACCTGTACTTGTTTTCTCACCTGTTCTCCAGCTGTCTTATTCTCAGTGTGTTTCTCTGGACCTTTATTTTTTATTTCCTTGAGTTTTCTTAGATTATTTTGGACTCACCTGCCCATTTTATAAGCACCTTTGCGCTCCCATTTGTGTTAGTACAAATAAAGTTCTTTTGTCTTTTGAGTCTAACCTGATGTTTAGATCCAAATCTGAATGCTGTAAAACTGTTCTTGGACCCAAAGTCCTCTTAAACAGCACAAGAGATATTCTCTGATTGAACCCTACTTTGGACTGAACCTTTACCAGTTAGTCCAGCTTCCGTTTAGTCTGTGAAGAATGTGAATCCACTTTGTTTCTGTTTGTGGGGGCGAGGTGAAGGACAAGAGCTCAGAGATGTAATAGAATTTATGTTCCCACAAACCTTTTCTCCTGGGAAATCTACTGCAGCCCGCAGTATTGATTTTGTTGGTCCACTTAATCCTGACCATCAACCAGCTCTTGAAACAATCAATTCAACTCCACCAATCCATTCACCATTTTTATTTACAGATGTGCACACTCAGGGGGCGCATGGGTTTGGGGGCGAGGCTAAAGTTTTAACCTTAATAATATAAAGTGTCCTGAGATAACTGCTGTCATAGTTTGGTCCAATATCAATAAAACTGAAGTGAATTTATTGAACTGTGCAGGTTACAAATCTGTCCCCACAAGGACAGGTTCTGACCGGTTCGATCGCCTCTCTGACTCTCTGACTCTCTGACAGCTGCAGATTTAGGGTCAGTGTTCACAGACCACAAGGGGTAAAAGGTCAACAAGCTGAACTCTGCATTTTTTTCTTTTCTTTTTTCTTTTTTTTACCTTTGAACTGTTTTATCAGTCTGTTCATCATCTTTTTAGGGTCTGAAGTTCTTTTACCCATACAAAAGCTGCTATACAAAGATTTAGGAACATTCCAGAATCAAGTCACCTTTCTCAATTTAAAGACTGCTCATTCTGCAGGAGGCTTCAATTTAACAAAGTCAAAGTCTTCAGCAAATGACAAATATTCTTGGTTTTATTTAGACTCCTTCTGTCCTATCAGTGGAATTAAAGTGTTTTATTTCTCCTCTGATCTATCTCTGTGAGTCTGCTTGAAGTTCAGTGTTCTGGTTTTTCATTTGTCTCTGTGGGGTAGATTTGAGGACAGAATTTAATTAATCTCACAGCAAGGTCAGCCCTTCCAACATTTTCTCATCCTGTGGTGTCAAATAATACAGTGTTTTCCCATCCTACCTCTCACCATTGCACAGATGGTGTTCTTTGGTGTTAACTGTCCTGTTTAACAGACATGTAAAGTCTACATTTGGAGGCTGGATGGGTAGCGGTGGTTTAATCAGTGTCCCCTCCGTTTAGGTACTTAGTTAGGATTAGCTAAAGATTGCAGTTTGGGATAAAATACAATAATTCATAACTCTGTAAGCTGAAAAATTATTCACTGATGCAACAACCTAATGCATCATGTACCACCACTAAAGGAGACCTCAGACATCACTGAGATATACCAGCAGCTTTAACAAATCCCCATTATTTTACTCCCAGCTAATGATTATGAGCCGAAACATTTTGTAAATCAACATACAATATTATACTAAATTATATTAATTAAATATATTAATTGACTTATTGCAAAGAATTTGTGATTTAGTCAAATTGGCTCATCTTGTTGGCTTTAAAGTCGACCTGTTCTGCTTATTTCTTGATCCATATTTTTACTCTTGGACTATGCTAGAGCAGCTTTGGATGATTTTTAAAATTTAAAATAATCCTTATTTAACTTTTATTGGGCCTCGGTGCAGCCCCTCAGTTCATCCTCTCTCTGAAACATACTGTTTTAGCTCCTCCCCCTTTAGGCCAACATTTTTCTAATTGGTTGCCCCTCATAAATTGAACACAACCCCAAGACGAGAAAACAGATGGGACGGAAGCTTGTTGTGGCTCTTGTTTAATGAAGTCATAATTATGTCTTCTTCTTATAATAAAAGCTATTCTAACCACGGCAAAGGAAGACTTTAGCAGTATCCCAAAAGGTTGAATCTGTTCATCTGGATGTAACGTTTTCAGTGGGAGAAACATTTCGTCACCTCCTGGTGACTTCTTCAGTCTCAGCTGACTGCAGGTTTCCAACCTTATAAACAGTACATTTGCATAATGACCGAAACCAGCACCACTGACTAACAATGGGCCATGAGGTCAGTTTCATGATCATTAGTATGCAAATTCTTTACCTGGATTATTGAGCATGCATCAAGACACTTTAGCAGTAATCTATCTCAGTCACTTGGCATATAATATGAGTAACAAAAAAATCGTCAACAACAGTAGAAAAGCTACAAAATAGATGGCATTTATTAGTTGTACTAGTTAGTTACTAGTAGTACAAGTTAGTTGTACTGAAATCCAGTATTGTTCCATCAGGGTAAGCAAGGCAGCAGTGCTTTTCCAGCAAAATCTAAAAATAGACATCAATTAAAACATAGTGAAAGCAATCTCTCTCCTTGCATCTCAAACAGTGTTCTGCTGTCAAGTTTCTCTCATTGCCTTTTTGCATCCATCCTTTACATCACTGCCATCTTGTGGCTGAAACGTGCTATTGTCTCTTAAAGCAGGCTTTACTCTGCTTGACTCCAATTCCAATTGCAATCTGTTGTTTTCATGGTTGTGTCCATGTCCTGTTAACAATAGCTTGAGCTTATCAAGCTGAGAGGCCAGCAGCTTCTTCTGGTTGTTTGCCTTGCACATTTTGTATAAAATGCCGGTATTTGACAGGAGACTGCTGACAAGCTGTCGCTAATTATGCTTTCACTGCTCTGAGATCAGTCACCAATTGCACCTTGCGTGAAAACAGAGCTAGCATCAGCAAGTAAACAAGCAGTCTGTGATTTATCATCTTAACATCAGAATCAGAATCATCATTTGGCCAAGTTTGTGCACACAAACAAGGAATTTGACTCCGGTTCATTTTGCTGTCTGCATGCAAAAAAAAGAGAAGTTTTTTTAAAAAAGGCATTATATACAATATATCCATCCATTTTCTTCCACTTATCCAGGGCCAAGTCGCAGGGCCAGCAGCCTAAGCAGAGAAGCACAGACCTCCCTCACCCCAGCCACCTCCTCCAGCTTATCCGGGGGAACACCAGCATGTCCTGGATCTGCCCCGGGGCCTCCTCCCGATGGGACATGCCCAGAACACCTCCCCAAGGAGGTGCCCAGGAGGCATCCTAATCAGATGCCTGAACCACCTCAACTGGCTCCTTTCGATGCGGACGAGTACCGGCTCTACTGTGAGCCCCTCCCAGATGGCTGAGCTCCTCACCCTATCTCTAAGGGAGAGGCCAGCCACCCTTCGAGAAAGCTCATTTCTGCCGCTGGTATCTGCGATCTCGTTCCTTCAGTCACTACCCAAAGCTTGTGACCATAGGTGAGGGTAGGGATTTTAGATCGACCGGTAAATCGAGAGCTTCGCTTTTATGCTCAGCTCTCTCTTTACCACGGCGGACCGGTACAGCGTCCACATCACTGCAGCCGCAGCCCCGATCCGTCTGTCGATCTCCTGCTCCCCTCACTTGTGAACAAGACCCCGAGACACTTAAAGTCCTCCACTTAGGCCAAGGACTCGTCACCCTCCTGTAGGCCCACCACCCACAGGACGCGTCGCAGGGGTCAGGTGCAGTGTGTGTTGGGCAGCAGCCAAGGGCGGAGACTCTGGCAGACCAATCCCTGACTACCAAGGCTGGCGATTAGGACATGGAACGTCACCTCTCTGGTGGGGAAGGAGCCTGAGCTAGTGCGTGAGGTTGAGAGGTACTGACTAGATCTAGTCGGGCTCACCTCAATGCACAGCTTGGGCTCTGGAACCAGTCTCCTGGAGAGACTGGACTGGACTCTGTTCCAGTCTGGAGTTGCCCTCAGTGAGAGGCAGTGGGCTGGGGTGGGTATCCTGGTATCCCCTCGGCTTGCTGCCTGAACGTTGGAGTTTTTCCCGGTGGTTGGTTCCCTGTGCCCTCGGGTCGGGGAATGGGTCCTAACTGTTGTCTGCGCTTATGGGCCGAATGACAGTTCAGAGTACCCGGTCTTCTTGAAGTCCCTGGGTGGGGTACTCAAGGGTGCTCCACCTGGAGACTCTGTTGTCCTACTGGGAGACTTCAGTGCTCATGTGGGCAATGACAGTGAGATTTGGAGGGGCATGATTGGCCTGATCCGGACCCGAGCGGCGTTCTGTTACTGGACTTCTGCACAAACCACACTTTGTCCATAACGAACACCATGTTCGAACATAAGGGTGTCCATAAGTGCACGTGGCACCAGGACACCCTAGGTCACAGGTTGATGATTGATTTTTGTAATTGTATCATCACATCTATGGCCGTATGTTCTGGAAACATATGAAGAGAGGGGCTGAGTTGTCAACGGATCATTGAGTCTGAATGGACCATGTTCAGCACCTCCATTGCCGAGGCTGCTGCACTGAGCTGCGCCTGCAAGGTGGTCGGACTGCCTCAAAGCGATTCTGGCAAACCGTCAAGCAACTTGGCAGGGGAAAGCGGTGCTCTATTCACATGGTATATAGTGCGGGTGGAGCGCTGCTCACTTCAACTGAGGATATAGTCAGTATAGCTGGTGTTTAAATCCAAATGGGAGAATTGACTGACAGATGCATAGGCAACCAATACAGATGAATATATGGTTTCTTTGTAGAGAGACCACATCAGGCAAGAACAGACAGGATACACGTGGATCTATCTCAGAGCTCCTGGTGACCATTACAAACCAGTGAGATCACATTTACTCTGGGTCATGTGCTCTGTGACCCGGACAAGCTCTCTGCTCATTACCCATAAATCACATTCCTGTGTTCCTTCTTAGAGAATCCTATTTTACATGCGGGATGATTTGCACCGTGAAATTGTACTGTATGAGGATTTCACTGTGTGGCATGCTGACCTCTTTATAACAAAAATATCCTGCTTAGCTGCAAAAGTGGATTATCATATACAGTCCCCCAGGAAGCACATCTGTGAAAGAGTCCACTTTCTAAGCAGCTCACTGATGGTTAACTCCTTCTGCCACCAGGGAGTGGGCTGATCAGGCTGGGCCTTAATTCTATGGGACAGGTCAGCATGGACGGAGCAGAAACTGAGTAAATATCGAGCAGCAACTTTCAACTATAAGACTTAAAATTAGGATCATGGCAGCTGTGATTTACATGCGATGAAACAGTCATCTGTATACATACAAGGTCTTGAATAATCAGGCCCCATCTTATCTTAAAGTGGACATGAAACACTACATGTATAAAAGCTAATTTACACCATGGAGCCCTGCTCTAAAAAAGTGTCATAGATTTAACTCTGTCTGTGAAGCTGGATTTAAGAAATAAGTGTTTAAAGTTTTTAGAGCAGGGCTCCATGGTGTGAATTAGCTTTTATACATATAGTGTTTCATGTCCACTTTAAGGACCTCCATAGCACCATGAGGTCAAAGTGCTCTGAGTGCTCCGGGAAAGTAGAAAAGCACTGTATCAGAATCAGTCCATTTACCATTTGAGTTACTACTGTCTTCCCATCAGCTCGAAACAATTCTCCTCTGACCTATGGCCTCAACAAGGTATTTCACCCAGAGAACTGCTGCTCACTGGATATTTTCTCTTTTTTG